>QUOL01000035.1:0-86740 GCA_009761415.1 Sarcomyxa edulis
GTTCGGATGATTATAGGTGGATGAAGCGTTACGAACTTAAACTGTCGCTGTCTACTAAGTCGCCAAAGACAGCCTTTCCAATGTCCGTCTTGAGATGAACGGAATATAACATGCAGAGAACTTCAACCTCCAGAATAATCTTCAGCCGCGAAACGGCGTCCATGGTGTGTGGAGTGAGGTTCCTCGTTGTATACATGATACTGAAAGAGCCATTGAGGGGTCGGTGAAGTGGGTCAAATAGTCAAAATGACACACCGTTCAGGCTGTTCCGTAATGGTATATACCCATGTACCATTTTTCAACGCAGTCAGAATGCCGAGACCGCCGTCGGACAAGGCGACCTGTGTGAATACCTGGTATGATAGATCAGTTATCTAGGGAATATAATCATGGTTGAACAAGAAACGTGCCTGCTGTATGGCTTGTCGTGTGCCGACAGACATGGCCCGGCCATCCAACGCTCCATCGATGTCGATAGTGGAGCCCATTCCTGGGCTGCTTTTGTCCTCGAATGGCATAAGATGCAGATCGGTGTCTCCAGGCCCCATAAGCAACATTTCGTGGTCCGTTTGGACGCGGAAGAATTCTCTCTTGAGACTAATCTGTGGGATGACCTTAAGCCCCCAATGAAAGCCTTGACGGTCTCCAGTTGATGTGGCGCTTGACTCCTAGCAGCCACTTCATATAAAATGCAGTGTACCATAGGTAGCGCAAGAGTCGCGAGCCGTTTCTGGTGTTCGAAATTTATGGTGCCTTCATTATATTCCGTGAAAGCGTGATGGTCATGATGCTGCATTTGAGAGTTGTGTAAGCTGATGTCTGGAGGTCAACAAGTATATTCAACTTACCTGGAGCTCCTTCGTGACTATAGCATAGTAAACTGTCCCTGCTCCGTCTGTGGGATGAAGTCTAGAACACCAATGCCCATGAGGCGATCGGATTCATAGACCCGACGGAGGTGCTCTAGGATAGAGCTGGTCTGCAATAGTACATTTTTTGCAACAACGTTGCCTGTCCCAGATTCATCTGGACAAGTTACGAGGATAAATCACAGACAAAGGATCACTATCGATCACTACTCACGGGTGCTTGTTTTCTTGAGCGCAGGTTTAACCGTGTGGAGCAAGAAATTTGGGTTGCTAGCCAAGTCGTCAATGATTGCGTTGAGGGAAAGATACTCGGACATGCTTGTAAATCTGGGTGGTGTACTAGGTGTGTCCTCAGTCTACACACATTCATAAATGAACGATGACTTCTCGTTTTGATCGAGGCATGAGGGGCTTCCCGAATTGGGATGCCATAGCCTACGGCCCGGGCCGCTTGACCTTGCGTGACGTAGCCATGGTCTCGTCTCCCCACCAGGACCAAAATTGTCCTATTAATTGACCTTATACATTTTCCTCTAACACGTCCAACAACTGAAATCTCAACTTCCTCTAGACTCGTTTTCAGGGCGGTTGTCTGACTTTGCAAGTGGATCAAGGGCGCGCACCTCAATTTTCGACCCATCTCTTATTCTCTGACACCCGCAAACACTTCAAAGTCGCCGTCGTTTTTAGTGCTATTCGATCCTACTCACCGATCCCATCCAATCCTACTCAGAAACAGCTCCGCTCGCCCACATTAAGACCGTGGCACGTTGAGAGGCAGGAACTCGTCCGACTCATATCATGCGTCTGCAGCTACAGCCCTAGTTCAGTGACGTCTCCGGTGAGGTTGCCCTGTGGCCATTAATTGAGGTCCTATTATTGATGAGCATTTTTCTGCAACAGTGTCCGTACGTGTATCCAACAAGGTGACGGCGAGTATAATTGAATTCTTCACTCAAAAAGAAATATACATCGTATACTGGCACTCACGAGAAGCAAGGGAAATGAAGGTGTGGCATGAAGAAGAATGGACAAGTAGAGATCCTGAAAAATGGGGTCTAGTTATAGGACTCGCTGATCCGAGTCGAAGTCCTTGATATGACATCAGCAGAGTAATTTACAGCCTCTCTATCCTGTTCACGAAGCTTTTTCAGTAGGTCAGAAAACTTGTCAGGATACCACTTGAGAAGCTCCGTCATAACCAAGTCCTTTCGAAATTTATAGTGGCGACGTACGAAGAACTGTCTGTGACTGCATACGCCTTCAAGTGGTTGAATAGAAGTGCGACACCATCACGATTGACAAATTGAGTAGCGACTTTGTGATCGCGCATGAGCAAGACGAACAGACGGAGAATTGAAAGTAACTCGCCGCTGGGTAGGTTAAGTATAGCGAGGAGCCGGAGACAGAAATCAAATGATAGAGCGCGCTTCAGCAAGAGGGGGCCAGTAGAAATGTCCTCCGCGACAATGAGTTCATCTTCTTTGGGTGAAGTGATAGCACGAGGCTCGTTGCTCAACGTCAACAGTGATTCGGTGACCAACCGATGTGCAGCCAACCATTTGGGTACGTAGGGATGTTGGTCATCCGTACTGAGAGGATTGGACAGGAGGGCCAACAAATTGTCCATCTGCGTAGCCCGGAGTTCAGTCCCTAGAAAGGAAGGTGTCTCGCAAAGAACAAGAGCGAGAAGTTGGCATCGATTAGCGAGTGGTTGTTCTTGAACATCATATGCAGAAGGAGAGAAACACTTTGACATTCTCCACGAGATCGCGGACCGACTGCTGCTGATGCGGAGTGACGGGGCGGATGAATGCGATATGAAGGTCAAAGATCAAGGAAATGTGCTATCGACCAATAATAATGCCTTTCAACCAATTCCAACCCGAAGTGGTTCTTGTGCTTCATCCAGTTCCTTCCGCCACTCCTCCGTAGATTTTCCTTGGACCACAGGTTCAGCGGACGGAATGAGAGAATCACTAGTAGCAGATGCCTCTGGAACATCGTTGACCGTCGGATCCGCAACAACCTCGTCATCGCGATAGATGGAGTGTCGATGGGCATAGCCTCGGCTGCAACCCCGTAATTATCAACTGCTGCTTCGATGACAGGAGCGACATCCAGAGGAGCGGGATTGACATCAGCTGCACTTTCAGGAACCACAGGATCGGGATCAGGGGGCAAGGGGAACGGAAGCAACTCTGTTGCTGCATTATGTAACGTTGTTGTGGGTCCGCACCAGAGTGCGTTCGGCAGCTGATTGAGGAAACCCCATGTCCGTGAGTTGTCGGATGCGACCTTCGTCAGGTCCATTGATTCTCGGCACTGCTCCAGATACGATACGCTCTGCAGAAATATCACCTTTTGGTTCCTCGTTCTCGCCATTTGTGGGCTCGAGAACCGTCTGCACTACGGATTTACTGACACTGAGAGGCGCTGAAATTAACTAAGAGGCTTCCTAAAGATCGCGTACTACAGGCAACGCTGCTAAACGTAGTTTGATGAGGAAACTATGCGTTTCGAAATAGTCGGGGTCGGTGTCCTTCTTGTCACGGTTCAGGAGCATCACAGTTTGACCCGATTCGAAGAGCGGCTTGGACGAGATGATGGGGTGAAGGAGATGCGGAGCCACTTGGAGACCTCCATAGGCATGTACGAGACTCAGACTTTGGGTAACATCTTAGCAATATGTGAGAGCAAGACAGTATGATGGCGTACCTACTGCTGCATTGAGACACAACATTCTCATGGAGGTACATAACTCAGTCATGCCTAAAGAGACATCACTGAGCGGACCTGACAGCAGCCGGTAGCACCCTGAGGACGCGAGCGACACCTTGTCAATTCTGATGACGTAGCGCCAGCTAGGGATTGGTAGAAGACGTGATACGAATGTTCCTCGTAATTAGGGATCTGGGTGAGATGTGATTTGTCGAGAACATATGTTATGACCTCGGCAGAATTGATGGTAGACTTGATCACGTCCATCAAGTAGAGCTCGACGCAACGGCCGTGTCGTGAACCGTTGGGATTCATGGGGGATTCAAAATTTGCAAATAAATCCAGCAGAGAGTCGAGGGCTGGTCAGCAAACTTGCTGTCTTCGCCTTCCCTTTGAGAATGAGTCGAGAGAGAAGAAACATCAGTACATATGAGAGTAACAAGTCCAGTTACGGAGACGCACCCTGCGACCACATTCATCTTCTCGTGAGCAAATATGCATTTTGCTGCAAGTTTGAAAGTCGTAATGATTTTGACGAGCGTCGTCAGCGATCGACCAAAGTGTCGTTTTGACTTGGAATACAGGCCGTCCATTCCAGATATACCGTGATTAGGAAGAACGAGTGAAGAGACGATGCATGGCACATGATTCGGTGAGTGACTTCAGACTCGCCTTAGAGACCGCTCATGAAGGATCGAGAGCGCGACGAGGACTTTGAGATCCATTTGGGTAGTAAGTTGATCCAGCCTGGTAGTTGAGAATGAGAGGTCGCATCAGAATGAGAAGTCAACCTTTTTACAAGACAGACGGCCTGAAAAGTACGTGGGTGACATAGCTGGTGTAGATTAACTGAATTCGACGAGAGTGAGAAGGAATTCGATCATCGCGTGATCGATCTGCTAAGTTGGTTCGCGTCCGAGTCTTAGTATCCTATCCGAGTCCTTTTTTTGACTCCTTTTGATTCTCAACTTCAGTCAACTTCTCGTCGACAGTCCATCCTTAGTGCTGCGAGTATTCTCTTCCACTTTCATGCTCCGTTCAGCTGACAGAGTCTGGGTAGTGATGCGCTGGCCTCGGGAATACTATTACAGGTTTAGATCCTTCTTTTCCGAATCAACTTCTACAAATTCGGGCAGGCGCGGCTGTGACAGGGTCACCGTTGTGCGTTGTGGGCTACTATGGACGTATTCTTTCGATGCCTCGTGCTACCTCATGATACCTCATGATACCTTCCTTCTCAATGGATTCGGAACATACATGCGGTCTATCGAACCCCCGACTCCAACAGCTTTCGTCCCCCTTTTCTAAACATTCGACACTGCCGAATATTTTCAAGCCAGTTATATTCCAGACCATGTCATGATAAGGAAGAACTAGCGCAATCGCTGGGTGCTAATTACGTAGGTTCCCATCACCCTTCGATGGGCACCCACCCCAAAAAGCAATTCTCAGTGATCATGGGGGTCGATCGGGCATATCTTGATATCGAATCTACATCTACTTTTACTATCTTCCGCGCTGGTTTGGGTATATACTCATAACGGCCTGCTTTTGATGCCAGTAGCTTAGGCAAATGCCCCTCGTCACGGTCACGTGCACCAACCCGCTGTGCCGAAATATGCCCTCTCCATCGAAAACAAGCACCAGGGCTTTCATAGTCCCGGTGGTTCTCTCAAAAAAAAGTCTACATCAGAATAACCCGGGACCCGGTCGCATCCAGATCACCAGCAAAAATTCCAGTGTGCCACACCGAAAAGCCGGCTGCAAAGCGTATCGCGTCAACATCTCCGCTTATCTTTCAAGCGTCTGGATTTTGTGATCGTTCAAAAGGTGATTATCCACTGATAGATGTGATTACACTGATAAAGCTCATCCGACCACTTAAAACATTTTATCCATCTGCCCCTTTTTGCACACTCATGCTTGGGCGTTGAAATTCCACAAAATAATCGAAAATCTGCGGAGTCGGCTGGGCTGATTTGTCGGTATTCTCCGCTATCTGTCGCATAGCCTCCGTCAGGGTATAAAGTATCCCGATAAGTTCCCCATCTTTCTTCTTTACCACCATCATCTCCTCCCATTTTCCCCCGTTTTCGCTTTTCTCCCCCTGCACTCTAGCTATCCTTGGTTCCACCGTGACCTCGATGTACTCTCTCTTGTCTCTACGCATGCTCCGGCATAGCACAAATCTCTTCCAGGTTAGACCGCCCCTGCCCATCATCACCCAGACCACCAAGGATCAACATACGTCGTCGCTGGGCTCTGTCGACCCTAGCTCCTCGGATACTGTCTCCACCATCATTGGAGTGGCACAACTGGTACGTCAACTCACATCCTCTTTATCGCTCACCGTTGTGTTGACATCTTCTCGATATAGGCGTCGACGATCCAACGGCCATCGACGTGGTACTGGTTAGCATGTCATATCTTCTCATATTCTCATAATATTAACCACTGCACTGTGTAGTACCTCGACGCTTCCGAGGACACTCTTTGGCGACCTTCTTTGGCGACAATTCTTGGCGACTTCGGCTTTCGCAACTTCGACTTCGAGACACGGTATGGGACATGAGGAGAGGGCAGCCCGGTAAGCATGTTGTGACTCTGTATTCAATCGTTACTCTACTAACCGCCTCATCGTATCAGATCTGGATGATCTTGGCGACCCTCTTTGGCGACTTCACATCGAAGCGAAAGTCAAGACGAGAGGACCATCGGATCTATGGCGACACATCGATGGTGGCGGGGATTAGATGTCGTTTTGGTGAGTATGCTATACTATCCTTGTATTCTTTATTTGAGCTAACCACCATATCGGCGAAGATCTCAAGGCTCATGGCGACCCTCTTTGGCAGCATCTGGCAACATCGACATCGACATCAGGACACCTTCGACATGCCTCGAGACCGGATATCTCCAGGCCGAGGAACGACATCCACCAGGCGGGCGCTCTGGCGACGTATCGGGCGACCTTTGGCGACCTCGACTCGATGGCAACCTTCAAGACCAGGGACGACATCTGGCGACAAAAGACCAGAGATCGACGCATGCACCGGCTGTGTATTGCACCCCGTCTTCCAGGACAAGATCCGACACAAAGACCAGGGATCGACGCATTCACCGGCTGTGATTCAATTATGCACCCAGTCTTCCGACAAAGGGTAGCGTCAAGAGAGGGGATCGACGCATCCACCGACATTTGTGGCTTGCACCCCAAACATCCTCCCTGTTGGCCCCAGCTGCGTCTGGTGTATGTGTTTCACTGTATTTTTCTTGTTTGCGACTTGGGACGTCAATCACGGGCACGAAACTAGCTGAGTTTTTCTCTTGTAACATTCATGTTTGTTCAAGACGCTAAAGTCTTTCTACATAACCTCCAGGAGGTTGTGTGGTGAAACCAGTGAGTACATTCTGTTATCTCTATCTCTAATACCGCTGACATTTCCATATACTCTCGACAGACTGGCCGACGCGGAGAAGGCGATGTCTGCCTGTGAGTCCTCTAGTCCTCTGAATTACCCTGATCCTTGTTTTCGCACTACATCTTCGTCCCAGCCTTTTTACCCCTTATTTTCTTCTTTCCAGCTTTGCACAACTCCGCTCTTTCGCACGGTACATTTGCCTCCCTCTTTCCACAATGACCAGGGTACTGACATACCTTCTTGTTTTTAGACGGCGATATTGACACTGTTAGATTAGGATCGATATTGTGAGTGATTCGCATGCTGTAGCGCTGATACATCTGCTTTTGGTAGACCTCGAACGACATTGATGTCGTTGAATTTATCGTGAGTCGTTCCTTCCCTCAGGGACGGTGAGGCTCCGGCCTTGCCGCGTGCAACCTTGTCGCGGTCCCTGGGCTTAAGGGTTGTCCGATCCTGTTTGACGGGGAGGCTTCCTACCAATCGCACGTTAAATACCCTCAACATCGTTTTTTCTGGTAACATCTCTACTTCCTTCGACCTTGCCTACTACTGTTGCTCAATCAAATATTCTTATCTAGATCGTGTGTCTATCTTCGACTGCGACGGATTGCCAGCGCATAGACCAGACGCGTGGGCGCGTTTGGTCACGTGGCATATTTCGGTATAGATAGGTAGCAAGAAAAAATGCAATAGATTTTGTGCCATGGGCTTCCTCAAATATCACACAAATTCAGAATAATATTTCTAAGTCATTTTGGGCCTGAAAGTGAAGAAACTCGAGTCTGTCGGTCTAACCGTATCTTTAGAATGCACGAACGAGGCTTTAGTGTGCCGTGGAAAATTGAGGACAATTGCCCAAAAGGGAAGTTCTGAGGAAATTTCGTAACGATTGAGGAGAATCTCCCAAACGGGTCATTTCGAGATTTTTCTGGTAATTTTATCCGGCCTCAATCCCACTATCCAGCCTCAATCCCACTATCGAAACGGCTTAGAAATAATACCATTCCCACTATACTAGTATATACTCATGGTTAAGAGACATACCACACGTGGAAGGCCCTTTTCCTAAGCGCCGAATTGCAATGTGCCGTCCCGTCGACACTTGGAGGAATGCAAGATAACATATGAACTGAAGTAGACTTGCACGTGTAATGTATAGCCGTATGTAAAGATCTAAACGGCAGATGGACTCGGAAACTTGAAGTCTCTGCAGTTGGTTCGAGGCCGACAAGAATCGAGATAAAAAAGGAATGAGTAGACTCTCACGGGATGTTCCCTGTAGTTGAAGCTAAATTATGTTTGTAGAGTGTGCTAGAAAGAGAAGTGACAGTGCCATTCGGTCAGAGAACGTCGAGGCAAAGATATTCCAGCTTGGGCACTTGCAAAGTGTCCCAGTTCAGATCGAGAGAGAGCGTTGCGAGGACAGATGTGAGAAGAGCGAGAGAATACAAAAGACATTCAATGGAGTCGGTGATAGACGATAGAAAGCTTTGGATACGACAGAATTGTCGACATCGAGGCTGAGGAGCTGGAACCCAAGTTGGCTGAATTCAAAAGCTTAGGGATCAAAGTTAGCAGTGCGCAAGAGTGCGCACCGAATTCAATTAGGACCTGGATGAGATTAGTTCAGGGAGTCATGATAAATGGGTTACTCACAGATGTGTATATATACTTCGTATACTAGAGAACGGGCGAACCAGTACGTTGGAGTTGGAACTTGATGAGGCTACGAATTAATTGAGGTCAATGTGTGTGCTAGCTTAGGGTTGGATCATCGATGCCATAAAAGATAAGGATAGGGAGACGATCGTTTGAGCTACGCAGGCTTTGAGCTACGCAGGCTTTGAGCTACGCAGGCGGACAAAAATCCTTTGGCTTTGAAATGGGTAGTCTTAGACCTCGACCTTGAATTAGACTCCCACTTCATCGGACTTTGCCTTGCTCTTGAGCGCTTGAGCTTCGGACTCCTCCTTTGGTCTTTCCCTAATACAACACTTCCTTTTGCTTTCACTCTGGCTCTGAGCTTTCCCTTTGAGCTTTCGGTAGTCAGTACCCGCATATACCGACATGTGCAAGACCGAGCACGCCGAGGAACCCCGCAGTCCCTGCATTTATTACCACACCCAGCGCTCGTATCTGTCGGCGTTCCACGATGACAATGTCACGTTGTTCTTCCTTGCATCTAAATTCTCCACTGAGTGACTTTGAGGACCTCTGGATCATACGATGTCGCCCGCTCACGGGGAACAACTACCCCATTCCTCGAGTCTCTGCACCCTGTGCACGCCGAAAAACAACATCTGCGTTACAGAGTGCTTTAGATCTGGATCCCTTCTTTGTCCTATATCCTGATACTTACAGACACAGCCGAAATTAGAAGTGAATCACCCCACCCTGTTCCATGTCCCACAAAGTCAAGACGATACGAAGTCAAGCAACGTCTTTCCAACATCCACGTCCGCTGCAAATTCACCGTACTACCGAGTTGTCGGTCGGGATCAGAGTTGTGGAATCGTACCCAGCCTACGCCCAGTTACGCACAGCCTAGATTCATCGCTCGGTACCATGCTCCTACAGGAACAAATTGCTCGTCTGAACCTTGCAGTTGAAGCTGAGGACGGGTATGTAGAAGGCGAAGGAGCTGACGAGTATTATCCAGAAGGTATGTATTGTGCTAAGAGTCCCTGTAATGTATGTATCCCACTCACGTTCACGCTCAGATACAGAACCCCGAACCCGAACCAAAACACCTCGCCCCGGATGATAAGCCTTCCACCGCCGATGTCGTCGAACCTGAGTCCACTGAAGAGTATCTGGAATACCCGGCTGAAGACCACGATGATGCTGTCGAAACTAACGCGGACGATAATCCAGAAGTCGTGGATGCGGAAGCCGTTCACGAAACCGAGACCACGGATGTCTATGCCGATACCGACGCGGATTCTGTTGATCCCGTTGGTTTAGAATACATCAAATACGAAGAGTACGTGGAGACTTCCGAGGAGTACGGCGACGATGGGTACATGAAGCGCCGTCGGAAGATGGTGCTGAATCTGCAGAACCGGAGGTCATCAACGACTCAGTGGAATTACCGGAAGGAACCCCTCTGCCAGAACTGTCTACTCCTCATGAAACTGAACTTGTTTTGGCCTCAGATGCCGCTGAGCAAAATATAGGTAATGGTAAGTCATGAATTATGCTTTTCACCTCTAGCAGTGCACTTATCGAGTTTTTCGGGCTTAGAACTCAGCAACATCGACAGCGGTAATTATGAGGAACAAGAAGACGAATCTGAAGGGTATGAAGTGCTCGAGCATGTCCGTGATGATACTGGATAGTCCGCAACTAATGAAGCCCCTACACACAATCTTATTGTCGCCCATATTCCCACCCGAAAACGTCTGATCGATCTCCTCACCATGCTCATATATTGGGTCGTTGCGGAGGCGGAAGAGTGCAGAACAACCTGGTGCGGGTAGGGAAGAACATGCATATGGTGCCCTCAACTACGGCCGCAGGGAACCGACCGAACGAGAGAGACAGAGAGGTCGGGAAGATGGACGATAGAAAGAGTGGGTGGGAGAGGACTTCCCCTCGTGATCGTGACAGTGAAAGGTCGGCACTTGAATCACATCCTTCGACACGCGAAGAACAACCTCAGCAAGAACGTCACCAAACCATGAGTAGGTACGGTACGGGCACTATCGCTGCAGAGGGGTATAAAGAACGTCGAAGACCTACGGCGTCGCTTGCTTCGAGAATTTCCGGTCTCATTTTTGTCCGCTCCGGACTTTCATATGTTGGGCATTTGTTACCTAATTATAAGTATTTGGTTCAAAGTTTGCCATCAGGATGTAAAATAAACTCTCGTTTCGGTTATAGAATGGACGCCCTGCAATGGCTGCGCTTACCAAGTTGCGACTCGGACACTCTCGGGCTTGCTCAAACACTCCGGTTCTATCCATCTTTAGATCTTTGCATGCGAATCGTCTTTGGTAGTCCCTTGATTTCTACCCACGAAACCGTAAAATTTCCTCGACAATCGATATCGGCGGTATTTTTAGTTCTTTCCCTCAAGTGGTCGTCCCCAACGCAGCACTTCCCTGGCACCTTGACAGATCAGGTGTCTTGAAAAAAGAGCCTCCTCATTGGACACATACTCCGAGCGTTACCACAGCTATCGCAGGACTATGACGATGAGAAGGCCAGACTCCACTAACGTATTCTCTATAGACAAATTGTTCGTGAAGTTAAGTTGAATGGAAGTTTAGGGACGGTTTGCTTCTTTTTCGACCTCACCGCTGACCTATTATTCGACAGTATCACGCCGTGCGGTAATCTATTAGTTCTGATGATCTCAACCATCTGATTACATCTGCTTGCCGCAGCAACCCCCACGTTACGGTCGATACCTGCTAAGATGCACCGTCCCGTCTACCAATCAGAAACTCTGGCAACCTTCTTATTGTCTCAGCCAATTGTTAAGCGGATATAGGTACCTTGAATAAGTTTACATCTTCGGTGCTTGATTTTCTGACGGAGCCCAGATTCCTATTCCCTCTGATAGAATCTCTTGCTCCAATACACTCGTAGCTTCTATCTTATTCTGACCGGCGTCCGGTAGAGAGGCACTCTGGAGGTTCTGGCAGCTTTTTAGGCGTCCAATGACGTTCTTCCGCTCTCATCTGGAACAATCTAACCTACATTTCAAAGGCAGGCATATGCGTGCTGTGGATCTGTCCAGAACATGTAAACGAACGTGTGAATTTACTCCAGTACGCGGCTTTGCCACGAGCTGCCGTTCCTCGAGAAGTTCTATGCCGTGTTGGGCGTGGGTGCTGCATCCTTCATCGATGTACATATACATCGCGATGTCTCCGTCTGACTGACGGTTTACATCTTCAGGATTCTGATCCCCTCTCCTTTCCTTCGAGGTGAGTTATTTCATTTTCTAATCCCGGGTTGATCATCATTAGTCTGAAGACTAAACTCTATCTTTCTTTTCGGTGATAGTACGGCAGCCCAAGTACGGCGCCAGGGCGTAACATGCGCGTCCCCGTAGAGGTCTGCACTTTCATAATCCAAAGTCTATCCCCCGTCGATCTATCCACAATGTCCACCGTCTCCCGGGAATTTCAGCGCTTGACCGAGCGTCTCCTTTATCGTTCTCTGGAGCTGCATCGCTACCGATGCTATTCCATCCTCAAGTGCATCCTTGCCATCACACGAACCCCTCGTCGAGCAGTCCTCGTCCGTTCCATCTCCTTACCTGCAGGGTTTAGCAAACGAACCGTCACCCTCTCCGATATTCCTATCTTCCAAAAGCTACTTTCCCATGCTCTAAAAATGTTCGCCAACCTAAAATCACTACACATACGCCGTCACGTCGAAATGACAAGCTCGACTTTCCATTTTTATCTCAAATCTTGGATGCTCCACGGATGCACATTCCGCCTACATACGTTCAGCTGCGTGCAGTGTAACATGTACTTCGAATGCTTCGCCGAATTCTTCTCGGGACAGCCAGGCATCCAGGATTGGATGTTTGGTTTCAATAAGGAGATTCAGGAGTATGGGGTAGCCACTTTCCCTCATGATTTGCTCCCTGAAATTTCTACTGTCGAAATCAACGACTGGCGCATCCTCTCGGTGATGCCTTCGAGGCCTATCAAACGTCTGGCAATTCGTACGCATTATCTGGACGCAGGCTCACTCTCCAAGCTATGTACTGCATTGGTTCGATTTGGACAGACGGTCACGCATCTGGACATCGAGATGGATGGGATGACTGGACATCACTCCGAGCTTGATAGTGGTGGTCCATGGGCCCCGTCGACTTTGATTGAGCTTCTCGGACAGCATCTGCCAAAACTGGAATATTTGCAGTTATCTCTAGGAACTATCAAGGTCAGGCATATTCCAGCATCACAAATCGCATCAGTCTGATTGATGCTTTCTCCAATCCGTACTAGACCGATGGTTGCAATCTGGATGATGTATCGCAGTCTATCTCACGGATGGGATCTTTGAAAACATTCGTCATTGATCCTATAGAGTCTTCCGAAGATGTCTTATGCGGAACCAACAAATCGAGGAAGAGGAACCCTCAATGGAAATTCGACACCCATGAAGGTTGTCTCGCGGTTGCGAGACAGTTTATGGCCACCTCCTCGTCCCTCTTTCGGGTCGCATTCCCTTCCTCCGGCGATCCACACCGTCCGTTTTGTTTTCCGTGTTGCTCTATCTATCTCAGATCCGAGGTAGAAGGTGTGAAACTCGAACGCGAGATGCTTTTGCGCCGAGAATATCAAAATCTATGGAGGGTCCTCTGATTTGACTCGGACTGGTGGGGCGATTTGCCGAAAAATCCTGAAATTGATGTTATAATTCGTCGATACGCTACCTTTGTGTATATACCTGAGTGTAATCTATCATTTGTGACTGCTATGGTGTGCTCGAGTAATACAAGCAATTGGTGAACGATTGTCGAACGACGTTCCTCAGCTAACGCGGAATTGCCGCGGATTCGGAAGTTGCCGAACCTGGGAAATATGCTGAAGTAATTTACTGAAGCGATTTCACTGAAGCAATCCGCCAAATCCGCCGCGGATCCGCCAAATCCCCCATACTCCCGTCGGTCTCGGCCGACGTAGACACGCTCACTTCGACTTCTCGCTTCCCCTGGTCCTGCCTTCGTCGAAAGGCTACACGTTGACAAGCTGGATTGTCTTGGAATATTGCTACCATTTTGCCATGATGGGTCCATCTACATCGGCTTTAAGCCGTTTGGCAATACGGAAAACCCTCCAGGGGCCATGGCATACGTCATTCAACCCAGTACCACAACCCCATCTATGCTTTCGCGCGGCATTTTCAGTCTATTCGAGGTCAAATACGACTTCAGTACCCTCCTTAACATTGAATCTAGCGACAGGGATACCTAAAAGGTCATTTTCGCCGAATTGGGGCATTCCAAATCGTTTTTATTCGACACCGACCCCTACTGCATCCACGGTAGAAGCAAAGTCTTCTGTGATATCTGATGTACCTAACCCATCACCGACATCGACACCAAAAACACCAAAACCATCACTGATCACTCGGATAATCCCACCGACACTAATTGTAAAGGACGTCGAGAGCGCGTCTTCCATGAAGAAAATAGCGTTATTAGCGAAACCGGAACGGAAACCATTGCTCCAAGCTATCGGGCTTCTGTTGCTTTCGTCGTCTGTTTCGATGAGTATTCCGTTCACCATTGGGAAATTGATAGACTTTTTCTCGTCTACAGACCCAGTGCATCCATGTCTTGCAATGTGACAAATTTAGACTCATCTACTTGGCGTTTTTGATTGGCACGTTCAGCAAATTCCTCTCGGTCTCTCGATCTGGCAGGCTTCCACCGTCCTTCTCTTCCTTTTCACTGCGGGTGCTGTTGCAAATGCCGGCAGAGCCATGCTGATGAGAATGGCTGGTCAGAGGATAGTTGCACGACTTCGCGAACGGACTTACGCTGCGGCACTTCAACATGAAGTCGAGTTCGTGGAGAAAGGTGAAGGTGATGTCCTCAGCCGACTGAGCGTCGATACTAGCATTGTCGGGGAAAGGTGCGTAGTTTACTAATGATCTTGTACTTCTTGCGGTCTTATGAGTCGGTATATTGTCTTCACTAGTGTCACACAAAACCTTTCCGACGGCTTGCGGGCTATTGTAATGTCTTCTGTTGGATGTTAGTCTTACTGTGCTATAGACAGCACGACTGCTGATAATATGCTCTGTTTATAGTGGGCGCCATGATTTATCTCTCTCCTACCTTGACCCTCTTGATGCTGGCTATCGTCCCACCCGTATCTCTTGGTGCCGTACGTCAGCTGACAATTGCGATAACATAATTATTGAACTACTTCACAGGTCGGTACCTCAAGAAATTGTCAAACAAGACGCAGGAGGCCATGGGTGAGATGACCAAAGTAGGGGTTTCACGTGTACATTTCAAGGTCTTATCGCTTCACTTACAAACGCGCCATTTGATTTCGTGTAGGTAGCCTCTGAGTCTCTATCTGCTCTGCGAACTGTACAAGCGTTCAATGCGCTACCTCAAGAACAAGCAAAATTTCACGAGCGGGTAACTACCGTCCTGACACTGGCGAGGAAAGAAGCGATTGCTAGCGGAATCTTTTTCGGGAGTACCGGATGGAGTGGAAACGTTACATTGTTAGGCCTTCTTTGCTATGGTTAGTTCCAAGAGCACTCCTTCATTCATTGACTCTGCTCACACAATGCTCTTGCTCAGGTGGGACACTTGTAGCGGGTGGCGCCATCTCAGTCGGAGATCTCACAAGTCTCCTGCTATACACGGTTTACGTTGGGAGCGGTCTGCAGATGTTGACGTAAGTTCCCTCCTCTCAAGAAACAATCCGATCTTAACTAAAGTGATGAGTTCAGATCTTTCTTCGTACGTCCACGATGGTCCTATCCGTCAAACCCCTTCTTAGAGCATTGATATTCTAGTCCTCCATCATGCGGGGTGTCGGTGCTGGAACCAGGATCTTCGAACTTCTAGATCGACAACCGATTATTCCGCACAGCTCTGGGATTGTCTTACCACACACTAGCCGCGGAATAGCGAAATTTGAGGATATACGATTTGAGTACCCGAGCCGTAAAGGCATTGATATTCTGAAGGACTTCAATCTCGAAGTTGGCGTCGGCGAGAGTGTCGCCATTGTGTGAGTTTTTTTCGCGCATGTCGTATTCCATATATATTGACGCACACTGACAGTGGGAAGAGTGGAGGTGGGAAATCCTCTATTCACTCCCTACTCCTTCGGTACTATGATCCTATCAAAGGGAGGGTAACTTTTGATGGGCAAGGTATGCTTCGTACCCTACGACATCGCATGTTTTCTCATCAATGCTCTATCAGACATTCGAGAATTCACCACAGAATCATGGCGGAATATAATTGGCGTCGTTCCACAGGATCCTGTCTTATTTACAGGCACTATTGCATCAAACATTGCTTATGGAAACCCTGATGCGACCCGGGAACAAATTGAAGCTGCCGCACAGGAAGCAAATTGTGAGTTCGTATGGGGCATGCCGAAGGGTTTTGATACCGAAAGTAAGTCCGAAACCGTCACCTGCACATCAGAACGTTCTGATTGTCTCCTCATAGTTGGTCGCTTGAGCCTGAGTGGCGGACAGCGGCAGCGCCTTGCTATCGCGCGAGCTTTACTGAAGAAACCGGCCATCTTAGCACTTGACGAAGCTACTAGTTCTTTGGACGCGACTTCTGAACACAGAGTGCGCTGCTTATGCTTCCAGTGTCGTGCTGCATCTCTAACCTGGTGTCATATAGGTTAATGACGCTATTGATAAGATATTGAGATCCAGACAGACAACTTGTCTTTTCGTGGCTCATCGTTTGTCAACGATTGCGAGAGCGGAACGCATCGTGGTTCTTGAAGGTGATGTTCAACATCTTTTATCTCGATCGCTGCATTGTTAAGTGCCTTAATTAATTAGATGGTCGAATAACGGAGTCGGGAACGGTCTTCGATCGCAAATGCGAAACCAGGATCGCAAACAACTAGAGGGAATCAGTGAAATCAGCCGTGAGTAGAATGGCTCGTATAACTAAATGTCATGCGAGCGCTGATACAGGTCTATAATTGCCAGTGATTCTCGAGGAAATTTTGAAGAAACGCATAATGGATTACCTTGAAAAAGAGGGTGAGTTTTTCCACTGCTTTGGGCGTGTGCGAGCTACTCACGACGATAACCTCTTGAAGTCCAAAAGGAGATCGAGGCACAGATCGAAAACATGGTGGAGGAACAGGTTCAGGCATGTCTCAAGACACATATCCCGCAATAACTCCAAGACGAAGTTGAAAAGCATAAGAACCAGCTTGAAGAGGTCCAGCGAGAGCCCCATAATTCGTGAGTGGGCACGTGGAAGACAACGACCAGGTCATCATATCATTCCACAGGGAGAGCAGGCGCGCCAACCTGTTACTTAGACGGACTGATGCCGACAATACGCTGAACACAATCTACATGGCGAACGGGGAAGTCAGCTCTTACTTCCCGAAAACTCTGAATGATCTGTTCGAACTGGATGGTGAGTCATCTGGGTGCAAATGCAGTGGCTACAGGACACTCACATGAAGGGATGCCCCAGCGGTGACATCCAAGGCGCTGGTAGTAGACTACGAGATTCCAGACGTATCAGAATCCAAGGAAAGAAACTTGAATAGGTTCATGCAGTTCTGCGGAGTGTCCTATCAAATGGTAGATCTTCTTCCATCGTGATAATATGTCTATTGAGCTTTACTGCGTGATTCTAGGTCAATACAGGCACAAGTACGCGACGAGTCGGACTGGAAAGAGAGGAAGTGCGCACGTAGATCGTATGCACTATGCACCGCCAACGAAATGCACACACGAACAATGTAGCAATAGTTCAGCTTCTTCTGAATCCATTCCAAAAACTTTTCTTGATCGTCACGCTCGGGCCTATATCCTGTTCCTTGATGAACTCCTCTGGAGGATGAGATGTCAATCCGTTGCTAGTGTCTAGGCTTTTGGTCCATTTGTCCACAGATTCCACTAGTCTCTTCTCGAACCACCGCATAACCATGCTCTCCTTCTGCCAGACTCCAGTCGTATATATCGAAAGTGGACCAGTAAGATTTAGTTCTGGCCATCGAATCAGAGGTTTCTTTTCAGATGGATCGTCTGGTCCGCTTTGGTGTTGTACTTTCTTCTTCATCCAGTTAGCCATCACCACGTCGGTAAAGATGCGATCCCCGACCACAATCAGTTCTTCGTCTCTGACAGGTATCCGTAGAGAGCTGAAATAGGTTCGTATTGACGCTATGCACGAATATGAGGGTTTTTGTTCGCTGTGTCGGAGGACTGGAACTCCTAGATGATGGGTGACAGACTCGGCCTGTGGCGTCACGATAGCTGATGTGAATATGGTCTATACTGGACGGAAAACTGGATTGAAACGGAGCGAACTGACCTGGATTTCACCGGCGTCAGAGCGTGGTCCAGCTGAGTTGCTGACGATGAGCACATTGCCCTCCCCAAAAGTTTCACGACACGACTTCCATGCTTCCTAGCGTAAGAGATTTAGTATGGATCGCTTTCATTCCATGGGATGTTAGTATACCTGCAAGTCCGGAACAAGCGTGTCGCGATAGTCTATAAAGATGGCGTCAACTTCACTGACTATCGTAATGCAGTGGAACAAGGCGAACCAAGCAATTGTCTTTGTCGAATACAGCACCTCGATACCCTGCTTATACAAAGCTGAAAAGTCAAGATGGCGAATGTCTTTCTGTGCGAGATTCGTGAACACTTGGAAGGAGATCCCAATATTGTGGCTTCACACCTTTGACCATGATACCCGGAATAACTAGACGTGGATTGAATAGGAGATGAAAGGGTACTAGTAGACCTGGAATATTCAAGGGCATCTTTTGTCGAGAAATCCGAGTAAGCAAAGAAAAAGAGAGAGTCAAGTCGGGCACGCCGGGATTTCCCTTTTTATCTTCTTGCCATGTTTCCGCCGTCTCGACCTCAAGACTGTGATGCTCCGATACGACTCACAGACACAGACGCTGCAGTCGCGAGACTCTCCGCTGTTCAAAAGGGCTATCTTCAAGACTTCAAGATGAATACGTGAAATATTTGGTCCCTCGAGCGCACCTGCAACCCCCAAGGCCACCTCTCATCAACGTGGGCACTTTCGTACGAACCACTGCCATCGATGACCTCGTACGACAGTGGTTACGACTATCTGGACAATCAGGAAAACCTTGTCAGATAGTCAGCCTTGTTGCTGGTAGCGATACTAGATTTTGGCGGATTTCCGTACGCACTCATACATATATTGCCCGACATTGACATGGAACGAGCCATTAGCTAGACGAGCCCCGATAAAGATCTTCTTGGGACATATTGTCGAACTTGATTTTCCTGAAATCACTAGCAAGAAGGCTATGGCTATTCGGAAAAGTAAGGAATTGAGCTCTGTACTAGGACAGGACGTGAAACTCGGTCAGTGTCTCTGTACTGGAATCTGCGTTGCCTTCTGACACGGATCATATAGCGAATGGCGGAACTGCTTTGCACTCCTAGAAATACCATCTACTGCCCATTGATCTCCGTCTTTCTCCTAACGAGACATTATCAGCATTGCTGGCTTCTTCAGATTCGACCTCTAGTCTGCCTATCTTATCACGAACTCTCCCTACGCTCCTCTTATTTGAATGTGTTCTTGTCTACATGTCTCCTTCTGCCTCCTCTGCAATTCTCCAGTGGTTTGTGAATTACCTCTCGCATTCGAATGAGCCATCGTCAGTAAGCGATGACGATGGGACAGTGTTGGGAAGCGTCGTATACGAGATGTTTGGTCTGGGCGACTGATCAAGACTCGATTTGACTCTCATCTTCGACGTCGCTTCTCATTCACCTGCGCTCAATTCGTGCGCATCTCGAAGGATACAGATGGGTATCCACTACAAAATGTCTAGGTATAACTTTTACACCTTCAACCAACATCCACCAAGCTGAAACTGGATTCTAGTCAACTCCACATCTTTGCACGCACGGGTCGTGCTTCATCGCCGATCACACTCGTTCATAGGTCCAGACCGGCTCAGAAAGTATACCGGACTACTAGAGATAAAACCAGGTACATATGGTTGATCTCAGGGCGCCCAGGCTTAATTTGACTGAAGACCGTTTAAGTACGTTCTACTCGCCACACCGATCTCTTCATCACGATCGCAGCTCGTCCACCAACCCTTTCAGAATCGTACTTGAAGCTCTATAGATGGAAGAAAATTAGACACTTCCATCCTGGCAATCGTACTTCCCAAGATCAATCCTCAAGAGCTCGTCGATGAGTCTTTGTCGGTGCATTCGTGCATTACAAATCAAACTCGTCTCTCCTTCTGTGGTCAACTACAACACCAATACCATGGGCCTCATCTTAGTCCAATTACGGCCTCACGGCGAGGGTGATTTCAAGACCCTCACGGACGTTCCTCAACGCGTTTCGGGACCCTTCCTCTATTTTCTCACAGAAGTCTCGCTCGCCTCTCACGTGTGTAGTCGTTCTGAAAGATTAGGGCCCTTTTCAAAAAGATCTGGGCAAGTCCTCATCATTTCCGAGATTAACGACGCGAAGACACGGCTGCTGTCTTCATTCAGCATATTCCTCGCTTTTTTTGCCCTCTCGTGGCGTCCTTCGTGCACATTCAACTGGCTCTTTCTCTGGATGGAAGGAATACGACAATCCGTTCAGTCTGAGGTTCAACCTGACCGCTTAATAGGCTTTCAGGACTGTGAATTGACTCTATAGATTCAAGTCTTCAAACCATTCAGAGGTCCCGGACGACTTGCGCTCCTGAAGATCAAGGAGAAAATCCAGCCCCGACACTCGCTTCGGTGAGTCCCAACCCTGTTTTTTGACGGATTCACCTCTCACGACAAACCATTCTATTGGCTTTAGGATTGATTCCTCAATTTCAGGGCATATTTGTTGTATCCCTATTCACCTGGGCGCTCTTTTCACTGGTTGGTAGAGACTCGGTGACGGTAAATGTTGGTCCATAGTAAATAGCACCAGGCTCCGATTATGCATTAGCTCCGTCAAGTTGCTACAGAGCTCATCCACGTCGGTATTTTTGTCCTTCTCCATATATTTTCTCCATCCATTCACGCGTATCATTATTCAGCAGCTCTTTCAATGGTCGTACTGTCCCAGAGGCTGCATATTGTGATGCAGAAACGGTCTCCGACTCGTTTCCCACACCTTACCCGACTAACAGACACCTTTACACTCTAACCGGTAAGTTTTACTGTCGCGCAAACCAGCCACTGGCATCATCGCTTCACATGGACATGACCGTGCACTCGCCTCACAGGGCCATGGACATTCACGTTCAGTGTCGCAGCAACCTTCGTTTTCGTTGGCCCATCCTCATTCGAGACAACACTCTTTTTCGAGTCGAGTATAATTGTAGGTGGGGGTGCTAGTCATCCAGTGTCTCTTCGACCTTCTCTCTCGCACCAGCCCTCCCATTCTCTTGCCACTCCTCTCTCTCGCGTCAACCCTCCCTTACAGCGCTCTCGCACCAACCTTCCCTCACAGCACTCTCTAGACGACCTTCCCTCTCCCTCTCCCACTCTTACTCCCCCTCCCATTCTCATCAACCCTCCCGATCAGTCTCGCGCCAACCCTCCCTCTCCCTCTCCCACTCACGTCTTTTTTCTGAAGATAGTCTAGAAGGCGCGATGTGGTGTATATCGCGTCTTCTGGTTCTGGAGATGCGCCGTCGAAGCCTAATCCCGAGCCCGATCCAAATCCTAAGAAGATCGGTACGTATTTCCTCACCCGATCCCATACACATACTCAATACTAACGGTTTGCGTTTGCGTTTCTCCTTAGCTGATACATACACGACTCACAAGCACAAGCACATCCACATCCTCTTTCTTTTCCATCGGTATATACGACGATGAGGATGGAGGTAGGGGACCATTTACTGTTGCAGAGCCTATTGATACTGGAGGAGGAAAAGAGGTTGGCCTACCTCGATCCCGAATCTGAACCTGACTCTGAGGGTGGTGGTGCGAGGGGTGGTATTCTTAGGCATCGAAGAGGACTTTTCGTTGCCGTTAGGGTTCCCCATGCCACCGCACCATCAACAACAGCACCAGAAGCAGCAGGCACGGGCGCGGGCGAATTCGCAGCCTTTGGGTATGGGGTTCGGGCTTGGATTACCGGCAGATCATGAGGTGAATGGGAAGGGGGGGAGCAGAGGGTTGGCAAAGATGAGGAGTTTGCCTAGTATTAGGTTAGGTGTTGGTGGTGTTGGTGGGTATCGAGGCCCAACACAGGACCGTCCTCGAGCGTCGTATCAATCACAACCACGATATCCTCGAGTTCCGTACCAAGCATCAGAAAACAATCCCGACGCTGACGAACGCAAACTCGAAGACGACGACGACGGAGAAGAAGAAGAAGACACACGCCTCGACGAACCCATGAACACCCACATCCCATCCGCATCCCGACGGTCACTCACCTCTTCCCTAGTTCTTGACGAGTCTAACGCTTTGACGCGTCCACTGGCACAAACCCAGATCTTGGGGTTGGGCGTGTTGGGTTCGAGTGGTGGTGGGCTTGGGTCGAAGTTGAGGTTGTCTCTGCCTAGCAAGGGGAAGGGGAAGGGCAAGGTACGATGATAAAGCGTCCCCGGCACCTGAACGTGGGGCTCTCACTCGCGGTCATTGCGCCTCAACACCCTCCACCTCCTCTCCTCATCCAAATTGGTCGCATCACCGCCTGATGTGCACGAGGTCGTCAAACGGTGTGAGGAAGTGGCGTTGGATGTGCAAGGCGTTAGAGAGAGGCTCTTGAGGATTGGAAGAGTTGGGTTGGTTGTTATCTCGAAATTCTCAAACACAACAGCATTGTATTCCACAGAAATCCTCCATACCCTATACATCACGCTTCTATCCCATCCCGATCGCGCCATGCAGCTTCTATCCCTATCCTCTCTCTCCACCTACAAATCGCCACACCTCGTAGCTCACGATAGCAAACTTCGTACACTCCTCGATGATACTCGGTGGAGAGACGAGCTCACGTCCCTGGATCTGGCTAACATCAAGCCCGCAGAACCGTGGTGAACTGGTAGACGTCGTCATTCGAGTTTGATGTCGGAGAAGAGAGGTCTATCTCGAGGGGCTGATCGGAGAGCGGCTGTTCTGTCGTCCGGCCTCAAGCCCAAGGGTTTGTTTATTCACATTGATATTGAGCTCGCGCCAAAACCCTTCCACAACCGACGCTATCTAGTCGCAGTCCCCTCCTCTCCTTGCCGCTCAACGTTCAACCCTAACCCCACAGCAACACCACGACATCACCAGCACCTCGCAATCACCTGCGTCAAATCTACCATCTCTTGCCCACATTGCGAGACATCCGTGGTTTTTGGTCGACCACAACAAAACTCGGTAAGTCCTATTGTCTTCTACACTTATCTATACTGTACTGACCTTTCTGGAATCCTTATAACAGGTCCTCATATCTAGGATACAAGCAGGATATACTAGGGGGAATTAGGACACGCAGGAGATTGGAACTTGAGGTAAGCATTTCCCCTCACTCACTTCGTACTCGTAATCATTTACTGCGACAAGCAGCGTTCATAATCTCTCCAAGAAATCTCGACAATTCTGGGTGTAGTTTAGGGTCTCGGAGCTCATGCACACCATCTCATCGACCTCGGCGTTCCCCACATGCCCGACGCAGCTGAAGTACATCTCAACGACCAGAACCCTATCTTGCAATCACCCATGTCTAACAGCAGACACTTTCGACGCACCCCATCACTGTCATCGCATGTCTTGATCTATGGACCTACACTTCCTATGTTCTGGCATCAGCAATTCACGCGCGATCGTTTCAAATGCATGACAGACCCCATGTTTGGGAGCACGACCACGACCAGTCTTGCCAGCGGTAATTTCCCATTGGCGTCTCCTTCTGAAATCATCCCTGGATCCACATTTTCTCGTCCACGCCCCGCAAATCCAGCAAATTTCTCCTCATTCTGGATAAAACCCCGATCTCGGTAGAGTGCTCTCCTCAGATCGTCGTAAGCCTACCAACAATGCTACTATCTATGCCAATGCCTATATCAACGTCAACGACATGGACGAACCCTAGCCACGCGTTTTGAGTCAACAGGAACCCCCTCCCCTGCTACAAGACACTATAAGCATCATCGAATCTCTCTAAAACAACGCATCTAGCTCGGTCCATGCATGCCCACCATCATATCATGTTAAGTCAATCGTGTTTGCCCACCCACGTAGAGAAACGGCAGAGTATCCGAGATCTCTTCTCAATTAGTCCAATCCTCTCGTCTTCGAGCTCCCACTGGCACATCATGTTGGAAATACTCACTTGATTCGAAGACGAGGTTCCAGTCAACGGTGAGTTCTCGTCTATTTCTCACCTTTGTATTTCAATTTTAGTACTTTGCACGCTCCTAGGTACTTTCGGGACAAGACGAGATGAAGGTCCACCAAAACAACTCTCGCACTACTCCCTTCACCCGTTCTCACACTCAAATGTCGCATCAAGCAGAGTCAAACTATTTATATTAGGCTTGTTTCTTCCGTTCTTGCAAGACTCACCTCCTCTACAAATCAACGAGTCGAGTGTCTTGATTAGATATGGGACATCAAAGGTACGTTTCTGTATTCTCGAAATCGCCCTAGCGATAAATCTATATGACCTGTTGTTTTCGTTCGCTAATCCGCTGCCAGTCCACTTTCCTTAACTCTGTCGGTGTACCAGATATCGAAATCTTGGAACACATCGATATTTACCTGATCGGCGGTGAAGCCGAGACGACGTTGACAATGTAGCACTCGACGCTGCTTACAGATAACTCGGGGAGCTCGACCCCATCAAACAGTCACTGCTGAGCCGGAGAAGACGAACGTCGAAGTTCGTAAGGCAGTAGCCTCGCCATCAACATATTTTCTCGATTCCCCTCCCGTTCATAAAACTAGCAAGAAGGGCCGTCGCCCTCCACCATCTGATTCTAGTGAGGGCGAGAGTAGTCCAACCCCAGCTCCTCGTCACAGCCATGCATTGCCACAATCTCCAGAGATGCCGCCAACACCCATCCCTGTGAAATACAAGAAGAGCAAAGGGAAACGACGCGAGAAAGAACACGACGTCCAACGCGAGCACCAAACTCAGGCCCCCGGCCCCGTTTATACACACGCAGTCAGCTTTCAGCAAGCGTCGTCGTCTAGACACGGCATCGAGGCTCACTCAACATCTCCTCGTCCTCGTCCTCCTCCTTCTATAGGCGACTAGGCGGCCAACATCAACAGGATTCAAGAACGCAATGCACGGATATTTCGCGATATCAAGAGCATCATGGATTGGACTCGAGGCATTTGCCCCCTCTGTTGGATATTCAATGAGACAAAGCAATCTCATCCAGCGTACCGTTGCCCGCGGGGAATCTGCGACAATCAAACCCCCTACAACCACTTCAAAACGAATTTCAACCGAGTTAAACTTCGCAAGCTTAACATGTGCTGGACCTGCTTCGGGCCTCATGAAGCTCCCGTCTCACATCCTCCGTTCAAGGAGGCACCGTGTCCTACAGATGCTTTGAAACCCATCTTGTATGTCATTTTCGTCTACCCAGTCATTCGAGCATTGATCTTTAAGGCAATGCACGTCCGAATGCAAAGTTCTTGGACGTTAACGCAGTATATGGAATGGCTTGCTTCCAAGGACCACACTCACAGCGTTGGGAATATGTTCGAAGTTCTACACGCTTTTTATGCGGTCTCGGAAGCAGGGAAATTACCCAAGGATCTAGGTGCTCCAGTTACTCCGTTCATATAAAACGGCTTGACCTACGTTCTTCTTTCTTCGCTACTCTCCTGCTTTCATTTTGCACGTCTGTCCGTCTGCTCTGTTCACTGACTTCCCCGCTTTTTACACTGATTCCGCCGCTTTCTAAATCGTTGTACTCGTTATCGTATCCACGTCTCTGTGCTGTGTTGCACCGTAGTCTCGTCCTCGTTCCATCGTAGCTTATTGTGAATTTTTGTACCATTAATACGTAGTCAAATCAATTATATTTGCACATTGCAATACGAGTACAAGGATACGGAACTTGTTTGAATCTTCACTGACGTTTACGCTTTCCCTTCGCCTCCCCTGACTTTCTGAGCTTCCCAAGTCTCGTCTCGGCGGTTTCAATCCAGTCCCGCAAATCGTCTGCCTCCTCATGTGTGTTATCCATCTCCAAGCCACCAAGAGCATCTTCCATTCTTCTAGCTCGTCGAGGTATTCGTTAGCTACGAGAGTCGTTGTTGACGGTGTAGTTCCGTGAGTGCTGCCGTTGAATAACCAATCGATCTCCCACTCTAAGCGCGGTTTGACGGTTGAAAAGCCTTCCAAGGTCCAGAGTCGGACAACGCTATGAGCGGTTGGTTCGAATGCGATGGTAGCGTGGAGGTAGTAGGGTGGAACGAAGAACGTGGTCTGCTTATCGAAAACAATGGCCCTCGCATTGCTTAATTCTTTCAACATGTCTGACGTGATTGCGTTCGCCCCAATACGAACGTGATGTTGAGACCAAGTTCTGAGATTCTCCACCGTCGGCTCCCAAAAGATCCAAAGACTAACGCCGTGAACGTGAGTGATGTATTGACCAGCCCCGTGGAAGTCGATATGGGTCTGGATGATCGCCCCTGCTGGAAGCAGAGTAGAGAACCATGCAGGCGCATCGCCGCCGACAGATGCAGGCTCGCATCGGTAGGTTGTGAGGATCTGATCAGAGATGGCGAGAGCGCATTGGTCGAGTCCGAATTTGGAGGCTGGGATGCTCATTAGGCCGTACAAACGTTTGTGACTGGGCCAATCAGGCGTTCCTGTGCAAAGAATAAGAGATGAGAGGACGTCAGGGGGTTCAAGATCCTCCGACGCGGTCCCAGAGGAGAAGTCGATAACGTCGCGATTTCGAAAGGTGGATGCAAGAAGGTCTGTGAGGACATGCGAGAACGTCGGACGTGTGGGAGAAAGCGCATGGATAGGGTATTGCTCAATCTCGGAAGCCGTCGAGAGGACATCAGGGTAGGTGCGTAGACTTTCGAGAATCGCCATTCCCTCGATATGCGTCGGTTTGATGTGAACGAGTGGGGGAGATGACCAGCGCTTGATGAGTTGGTCAATCTTCTGAAGGCCGTCAAGAGGTGGTAAAGTGATGGGCTTCTCCACCTCCACTACAGCAAAAGTTCAACAAAAAACCGGCTTTTGAGCACTGGGATTACTCACCGAGTCTGTCCTTTTCCTGTACATCTTCCCCGCTGATTTCAACCCTTTTCCCTCTGCCAGCGACGGTCCTGAAGTACGAAGAGTTGCACCAGTAGTATGAGGGCGTATGGGTGGCATCAAAACGAAGACGCATAATAGGTAGAGTTGGGTGTCGACAATTAGGATATGCGATGCCTTTGGTCAGCGTTATTCCGAGGTCGGCAGGAGTCCATCGATCCTGTTGGCGAATGAATGCAATGCTGGGGTTGGAGAGAGAAGAGATACAGATGTCGCCAATAGTCCCCATGGAAGGATCTGGTTTGGCGGCGTTGAAGATGTTGTAGTTGTGAATTTTGCCCGATATCTTGAAAGAAGTTTCCTCTACATAAATCAGTGGAATGATGTCGAGGATATGTTTGCAATACTCACCTGGAGGTTGCGGTACGTCGGCGTCCATGATGAGGCGCTGTAATGCGGTGAAGCGCTGAACGTCGAAGTTGACGCTCAAGACGTGAGTCCTGGAATGGTCCAAGTCCACCGATCATGATCGGCGGACTGGCCAAGTTCGGACTTTGAATATTTTTATTGTCCTGTTCTCTCTTCGCAACGCTCGTCGACACCGCAGACCTCAGTCAACCCAAGACTCTTGGGTTGACTTTTCTATATCTCGATCGTGATTTAGGAGGGGGAAAACCAAGGTGAGCTGGGCAACATTATTTTGCTACGCCTCATTTCTCGCCCCTACACCTCGTCGCTCTTCGGTGGCAAGTTCGAGGTTAACGACTTCCACCGAAGCGGTGTTGATCGCGCGGGGTTATCTTCCTGGGCTTGTTCTTGCCCATCACGTCCAACAGGCCTGCAAGCCGCTCTCTTCTCGATGCAGGCCCAATTACTGACGCACCCCTTCGTCACTCAGCATCGCTCAACTAACCCGTCTTCTACGCGTTTTCTACGCGTTTTCTACGCGTCTTCTGCAGGCCGCCGCGCGATGAACCCCCGCCCATTTGAAACAAGCGCCCTAGAGGCACCAAAAGGTGAAGTCCCTCTTCCTCGCTGCATTTCCTTGCTGCTGGCAAACCACCCGCTCTCAGCCTGCATGCTCTGCACGGAATCATCCCTGGGTCCAACTGAGCAAGCAGGCTGCAAGCAGATGGATTGCCAGCCGCTCGACTTACCTTCATCGAGCCTCCACAAACACTCACCCAAATTCGTTCCATAGGCACGCTCTGGACGATTCGATCCACCCGCTCTGGGAAATCGTTTTCACCATGGAGCGCCGCCACCGTCGACGTCATCTCCCCTGCGCAGCCGTTTTCTTTCGCACCGCTACTCCAGGCCTCAGAATCTCGGGAGGCAGAGGAGACCAGTGACTCCGAGCGCGAGCCGCCGTCTCCAAATAACAAGAAGCGCCCGAGGTCCACGTCGCCGATTCTCACGCCTGATCAGTCACTCGGCGCCTTTGAAGAAGAGCAGCGCCGCTCGCCCTTTAAGCCCGCAAACCATCGCCATCAAAAACGTCGCGCGAAACGTGAGGCGCGCATCCTCGCCAGCGGCCACATTCCCTCAGCATCCACACTCCACAAGATTGCCCAGCTCTCGCAGCCCGTTGAAACCAAGCTCGACACAGACAAGCTCCCAGCAGCAAAGGGCGGGTACGGCGCTATCAACGCTAGTTACGCCGGAGCAAAAGCGGTGCACACGGTCGATGGGTTGATTGGGAAGATGGGATTCACCTTGATAGAATGGGACGGTCGGTGAGTCACTTCGTGTATAGCTGGGAAACGAGCTACTGACTGGCGTATTTAGTACTCCGAGGCCCATCGTGGACTCAACGCAGCGCATCTTTGCATGCCTCGCGGGACGTCCGGACGATCCCAGCTACGACCAAGCCTGTCAAGACGCATTCGAGTCCATCGCGCGAGAAGGGCGCGAAGCTCACTTCACGCCAGCAGAGAAAAAGCACCGGCGCGGTCACTACCCAGCCCTTGCAACTGGGATCTCATATGGGAAAGGGCAGAAAAAGCCAGCCAGGTTAGAGACAGGGGTACATGCGGAGATGCTGGCTAGACTTGTCGGCGACCCGAGCATTGAAAGGTTGGCCAACTACGGAAGTGGTGAGAGGCCCAATTACTCACACCGTCCTGCGTTACTAACCCTCCTCCAGCTGCGTTTGCGCTCTGGGCGCCCGACGTTTACAAATACTACAGATCCCACAACGACGCAATGTACAGTGCGCTCCCCCACCTACGTCCAAACTTCCCTCGCAGCATCTTCTCCGCCGCCACTTTCAACTTCGGTCCCCGCACTTGGACTTTCAAGCACCGCGATGCACAGAACTGCCCATTCGGTTGGTGCGCAATTCAATCACTAGGGGTATTCGACTCCAAGAAGAGCGGTCACCTAATCCTGTGGGATCTCAAGCTAGTCATTGAGTTTCCATCGGGTTCGACAATCCTCATTCCTTCCGCTACTCTCACACATTCAAACGTTCCTGTGCAGGACGGAGAGCAGCGTGCTTCGTTTACTCAGTACAGTTCAGGGGGACTGTTTCGATGGGTAGATAATGGTTTCCGCACCGAGGGTGAGTTGGCTGCGAGTGATCCAGACGAGTATGAGCGAATGTCGAAACTCAAGGAAAGTCGGTGGAAAATGGGTTTAGGCTTGCTATCTACCATCGACAACCTCTTGTAGTACAATTTGTGTAGTGGTGCATACGTAGATGAACGTCAAAGTTTCACAAAATTCCGTGATAATTTGAGTTCTGGACATCAAGTCTGATTTCTCACCACCACCACCACCACTACCACCATGACTATGACTCACCTCATTCTACACAAACATCTTCCTTGCTACCACTCAGTGTCTGCTATGACAGCCAACCAAGAAATGCAATCGAGGCTTAACCTTAGGCACTTAGGGGTGATGAAATGGCGGGATGGTCTCCTTGAGACCCGTGTGTATACTTTGTTTGCTATATACCCTTCAGAGCTCAATGCCCTACTCTTTTGATAGGTCATTGATGTTCAAATGGCAGGATGGTCTCCTTGAGACCCGTCATTGGCATTGAGAAGCTCCCGCGCTCGTTGAGGGTATGTCTCGTAAAACTCAGTGCAGCTTTTCACCCACATCTCAGCAATTTTGATCTCAGGGCGGCTATGTCTGCATTTGCAGAACTGGATGCATTCTTACTGTATCCGGACGTGTAATCACCGCAACTTGTACAGTGGGCTACTGCCACTCTCAAAAACGGCACGAACCAAAACACTTGCAAGAAAAACCACCGGTGGTATGTACACCTATTCTCTGTGATGTATATATCTGATCTCCTCATCATATTGATCACTTCCTTCGTTATCTAGGAAAACCCCTCGTAACCTCCTTCAAAAGCAAAACGGAGTGAAACCATCGGGACAATTTGGTAGAAAGTCAGTAGGCAAGGCTGACAGTACGAAGAAGCTTAAGCCCCAGATTGGTTACAAAACGGCGAGTTCTGGCAAGGGCAGGAAAGCAAAGAAACCCCACCGTTCCCGCCCCGGAACCGTTGCTCTCCACGAGATTAGACGTTATCAGAAGTCGACTGAGCTCCTGATTCGCAAGCTCCCCTTCTAATGTCTCGTTCGCGAGATCGCGCAGGATTTCAAGGTCTGCCGCCATTTGCTGTTTCTTGTGCCTTCTTTTCTGTCTTGTTCCGTTTGTAGCTAACTGTATACAAATCTCTTCAGGCTGATCTGCGTTTCCAAGTATCTGCCGTGACAGCCCTTCAAGAGGCCTCAGAGGCGTATCTTGTCTCTCTCTTCGAAGACGTCAATCTCGCTGCGCTTCACGCGAAACGCGTCATGATTCAACCGAAGGACCTTTTTTTCGCAAGGAAGCTTAGAGGAGAAAAGTGGCTCTGATTTCGTCGGGCACCGACGAGCTTGGGGTGAAGATCTTTCATCGCTCTTCGAAGCTACTCCCCAGTGGCAGCCGTTTGACCTGATGTGCTGCCTATCGTTTGTTTGACGAGAATTCATTCTGACCATGCCTCATCTGAGATTCTATGCCGAAGTGTGAAGATCCAAGCTCCTATGTTTCTTATCCGGGAATAGGGCGCCCTATTCCACTAACCCCGAGGTCATTTCAAGGCAAAACTATCCTTCTGATCCTGGAATAGGGTACCCTATTCCATCTTTTCTGGCCTAATTGGGCCTAATTTGGCAAAAAATCTGTGGAATAGGGCGTTATTTAGCCCCCTATTCCAACACACGAGTGACTTCTTGGAAAAGGGGAATTGAAATTCCCTATTCCATCAGATGTGTTCTGTCTCAAGATATGTACATTCTATATGTGCCAACTCTCACACATATAGACTCAAAACTGCACCTACACTCTATCACTCTTGTAGAAACCAATCTCTACTCCATCTATCTTGGCTTCATATATCTGCTCATTCTCACACATATAGACTTGGTTCAACCATTTGGCTGTTGAAGTCTCAGTCTGCATACATGTTCACCGTCATATATAGTCATACAAATATAATGTCATACTACATATTACGCCTGAACAATCTGTTATGCGTCAGTAAAGTGATGCTTGGAGAACCGCTCTAGCAATTTTTATATCTGCTACATTTCAGATATATAAACTTTGTGCGACGACATTTTGATTTCACGGTGCTCTATATTGCTTTACGTACATTCAATTTTGACATGCAATGCATTGCTGCAGACTCATCAGTGTAGGACAAGTAGTTTATTCACACAACATAGCTTACATCAATTTCAAGAGACCTCACTACAAAGGTCCACAGAATTAAGTTGAGAGAGATAGCCGAATGGCTTGATACAAATACAAACTCTATTCAAAATCAATACACCTACTGCATTGGGCTGCCTGCAATCTGTATGCATTTCACAAGTTGAGCCAAGGATGGACAAACATCTACCGGATCCAACACTCGAGTGACATTTTTGACGTACAAAGGCATAGGGTCGGGACTTGAAACTGAGTGAGACCAAACGCTCCAAAGGTTCACCCAACGATGAGTCGAGTTTGACTTGTCATCTGGAACCGTCGACCATGGGAAACAAGTCGAGGAGTGAAACGGCCAAAAACGCGAGTTTGACGACGCAGAAGAGATACAAAGACGGAACGAGCTGACGAGTCCCAGCACCAGAGTAGAAGATAGCTATCGGCCGCCGACCGCAGAGCTCGGACGTTAGGAGTTTGGCAGTTAGGTTCTCGGTAGTTAGCAGTTCGGGTTGAGGATCATAAAAAAAGAAAAGACAAGACGGGTGAGTTGAGAATGGTGGTGATCTGAACGGTGGACGTCGAGGGAACAAACGCGCGTAGGACTCTGACACTGGGATGGAGCCGTGAGACTGAAGATGGGAATCAGCCGCCAACCGCAAAGCTCGGACGTTAGGTGTTTGGCAGTTAGGGCCTCGGTAGTTAGGGTTTGAGGATCATAAAAAAAAAGAAAAAAGAAAGTGCGAGAGTCTCAGGGGAACAAACCAGCCGTCTGACTCGGACACCGAGACGAAGCCGTGAGACTTGGGGTGGGATTGAGCCGCCGACCGCAAAGCTCGGACGTTAGGTGTTTGGCAGTTAGGCTCTCGGTAGTTAGCAGTTCGGGTTGAGGATCATAAAAAAGAAAACTAAAACAAGGGTGCGAGCGTTGTACCCAAGTGATTGCCACGATGCGAGACTCAAAAGCAAACGGGAACGTCGATGTCAACACGGATACGTCTTTTCTTGATGCGAGACCGGGAGCGACACCCAAACGGTCTGATACAAGAGACAAGATTCCAAATTCAACGGTCGGTTTTAGTGATTGGATGCGTGTCGCGTTTGTGTAGCAAAGTCCAACTGCGAAATCTTTGAACGGTCGAATGAGTGAGCTTGTCGGCGTCTGACGGTTCGTTTTCTGGATAGAGTCAGGAAGAGAGGCCTAGGGTTGGAGTGAACGGGACAAAGATGAAGATTGGACGGTGGGTTTGCGTGCTTGAGTCGAGGGAGACGGTGAAGAACGAGCGGACACGACAGATCTGACCAGAGCTTACCGGGGAATTATATGTGGTGAATTGACGAGATATAGAGTTGCTTCAGTCGTGGGAAAGTGTCCGTGGGTGACTGGGTGACCGAAAGAATGAGTCGAGCCAACAGGAACCGATCCGAGTCTGGTGAAGGCGACTCGCTTCGAAGACGGTGAGAGAGACGATGCGTGTTGAGTTTCGAACATGTACGGGTTGTGGCGAGATGATTTCTAGCTCCGATGGTGTTGCGTTCACGGACAGAGATCCCTGCGTCCAAGAGGATTTGACGTGTTGCGACTTGGAGAGAAACCGGTGGTGACGAGTTGACGGCCCAAGGCAAGTTGGAAAGTGAGTGCGACGGAGGATACAGAGTTGTGACTTGAGCCTAGGCGTTGTCGAGTTGAGCCAAGGACGGACGGACATCTACCGGATCCGACGCTGACGTTCTTGACGTACAAAGGCATAGGGTCGGGACTTGAAACTGAGTGAGACCAAACGCTCCAAAGGTTCACCCAACGATGAGTCGAGTTTGACTTGTCATCTGGAACCGTCGACCATGGGAAACAAGTCGAGGAGTGAAACGGCCAAAAACGCGAGTTTGACGACGCAGAAGAGATACAAAGACGGAACGAGCTGACGAGTCCCAGCACCAGAGTAGAAGATAGCTATCGGCCGCCGACCGCAGAGCTCGGACGTTAGGAGTTTGGCAGTTAGGTTCTCGGTAGTTAGCAGTTCGGGTTGAGGATCATAAAAAAAGAAAAGACAAGACGGGTGAGTTGAGAATGGTGGTGATCTGAACGGTGGACGTCGAGGGAACAAACGCGCGTAGGACTCTGACACTGGGATGGAGCCGTGAGACTGAAGATGGGAATCAGCCTATCCTTCTGATCCTGGAATAGGGTACCCTATTCCATCTTTTTTGGCCTAATTGGGCCTAATTTGGCAAAAAATCTGTGGAATAGGGCTTTATTTAGCCCCCTATTCCAACACACGAGTGATTTCTTGGAAAAGGGGAATTGAAATTCCCTATTCCATCAGATGTGTTCTGTCTCAAGATATGTACATTCTATATCTGCCAACTCTCACACATATAGACTCAAAACTGCACCTACACTGTATCACTCTTGTAGAAACCAATCTCTACTCCATCTCTCTTGGCTTCATATATCTGCTCAGTCTCACACATATAGACTTGGTTCAACCACCTGACTGTTTGAGTCTCAGTCTGCATACATGTTCACCGTCATATATAGTCGTACAAATATAATCTCATATCCCATATTACGCCTGCACAATCTGTTATGCGTCAGTAAAGTGATGCTTGGAGAACCGCTCTAGCAATTTTTATATCTGCTACATTTCAGACATATAAACTTTGTGTGACGACATCTTGATTTCACGGTGCTCTATCTTACTTTACGTACCTTCAGTTCCAACATGTAATGCCAGTTCATTGTCATATGCATTGCTACAAAGACGCTCACAAAAACACCGTCGCCAGCACCAGTGTAGGAAAAGGAGTTCATTCATACAACATAGCTGACATCAATTTCAAGACGGTGAGAGAGACGATGCGTGTTGAGTTTCGAACATGTACGGGTTGTGGCGAGATGATTTCTAGCTCCGATGGTGTTGCGTTCACGGACAGAGATCCCTGCGTCCAAGAGGATTTGACGTGTTGCGACTTGGAGAGAAACCGGTGGTGACGAGTTGACGGCCCAAGGCAAGTTGGAAAGTGAGTGCGACGGAGGATACAGAGTTGTGACTTGAGCCTAGGCGTTGTCGAGTTGAGCCAAGGACGGACGGACATCTACCGGATCCGACGCTGACGTTCTTGACGTACAAAGGCATAGGGTCGGGACTTGAAACTGAGTGAGACCAAACGCTCCAAAGGTTCACCCAACGATGAGTCGAGTTTGACTTGTCATCTGGAACCGTCGACCATGGGAAACAAGTCGAGGAGTGAAACGGCCAAAAACGCGAGTTTGACGACGCAGAAGAGATACAAAGACGGAACGAGCTGACGAGTCCCAGCACCAGAGTAGAAGATAGCTATCGGCCGCCGACCGCAGAGCTCGGACGTTAGGAGTTTGGCAGTTAGGTTCTCGGTAGTTAGCAGTTCGGGTTGAGGATCATAAAAAAAGAAAAGACAAGACGGGTGAGTTGAGAATGGTGGTGATCTGAACGGTGGACGTCGAGGGAACAAACGCGCGTAGGACTCTGACACTGGGATGGAGCCGTGAGACTGAAGATGGGAATCAGCCGCCAACCGCAAAGCTCGGACGTTAGGCGTTTGGCAGTTAGGGCCTCGGTAGTTAGGGTTTGAGGATCATAAAAAAAAAGAAAAAAGAAAGTGCGAGAGTCTCAGGGGAACAAACCAGCCGTCTGACTCGGACACCGAGACGAAGCCGTGAGACGTGGGGTGGGATTGAGCCGCCGACCGCAAAGCTCGGACGTTAGGTGTTTAATGGGTGGGAAATTTGACAATGCCCCATTGTCCGGCTTGGAAAGTTTCAAGCTACGCCTGGCTACGCCCGTATGCAATATGTCAAAAAAGTTATACCGTCATGAGCGTATGCTTCTTGGCTTCCGGAAAATGCAAAAATCTGATGTGTATGTGTTTGCCTTTGTTTGGTTTCAGCCACAAACATCCAGAGGTGTCAGAAATCTGATTTGGCTGAAAGAACAGGCTACGCCTGGGTACGCCTTGCTATATACCCACTTTTTTTAAAATGAGGGTTGGCGTACATGGTCAGGTGACCCGTCCCAAGAGTCCATTCATAAAAATATATAAGGCGTAGCCTATACCCGCCTATTTAACTTTGGCCAGAATGCCGAAGTTGTATCTAAGCGTAGGGCGCGGGTATCCGTCCAAATCCTTAGGTTTCTTTTGAAATACTAGCGTATATGTCCAGAGCTGACTACCGCAGAGTTTGGAAATTTTTTTGTGTATATACCTCTGCGCCATTGCCAGTTTACACCCAAATTCCTATTTTCCACCCATTATATAGCTACGCCAGCACCTGTATAGTGTGCGCCAACCTTGAAACTTTGGGAATATAGTTCTAATATGCATACGCCTACCCTCAAAAAATTTCATGACCATCGGTCCAGCCAATGAACCTGCAGGAATATTTGGCTTGAATTAATAAGCATTTAACAGCATTATAATTGCATTATCCGTATAAGACCAGTTTCAAAGTACAGATTTCAAGAAAAAAACCTTGTTATGAAATGTCATGATTCCGGTCATGATGGTATATGCACATTCCAAAATATTCCCACGGTCAAGTTTTCAATATTAGCAGTCAGTGTTATTATAATCAGAGTTTACTCTGATTATGCACAAAGACTAGGATTAAGCCTTCAGACAAGAAATCGGAATTAGCCGCTAACCGCGAAACTATGTTTCTTATCCGGGAATAGGGCGCCCTATTCCACTAACCCCGAGGTCATTTCAAGGCAAAACGGACGAAAAAGGTGACGGAATAGGGCGTTCAGTCACGAAATGTCACGGAATAGGGTGTTTTGTGACGGAATAGGGCGTTCGGTCACGGAATAGGGCGTCCTGTGACGGAATAGGGCGTTCTTTGACACAACAGTAGGAGCCAGAGCATTTTCCAAATAAGACACTGGCTTGTTATTTGGAACGTCCAAGAATGCAAAAGCGAGTACCAAGACGTGTCTGAGAGAAAAGTAAAAAATCATGGATCAAAGAGGGAACCATCGAAGTGGAGAAGACGTCAACCATACACCAAGACCAAAGTGAACGGTCAAAGCATCAGTTGCGACAAAAACGAAAAACCAACTCTGAGAGGCAAGACAAGAAGGCAATCAACCTACTCTAATTAGGGGAGGAGACGGGGGGGCCCGTCTCCTCGACCCGATGCTTGGCAAAATCTGAACAGGCAGAAAGTTGGCTTGGGGTCTCAGGACCTCCCACCCGAAACCGTTTGCCCAAGCCCGTCCGTTCCAGCTCGCAGAAGGCAAAACGGTCAAAATCCAAGCCAGGCATCGGGAGCGGCTTCGGAAAAGCGATCCAAACAAAATTTCGACTTCACCACTGCATTCGTAGCGGTCAAAAACCTTGGTAAACTATGTGGGACCGTCCAGGCATACCTTTTTATGCCGTGAAAAGCCTGCAGACAAAGCCAATTCAGGCTACTACTTGTCAGGGCAGGCTTGGCCTGATTTTTATAGGCTTGGGGAGGCTTGTAGGCTCAGATTCAAGGTGTAAGGTCCCTTTGACCGTACCCCAAAGGATTAAGCTAGCCCGCTTCAACCAAGCTTGCAAAGGGCCTGTTTGTGTTTGAGTGGCACAGGAACTTCCAGGAGAGACTGAAACAAAGTTGTGCAACAGATACTAAAGCATGTATGCATCAATATACAGGTTTCTACTGTACTTCTAGAAGACAGGAAATATGTTTTCAAGCATCTCAGATAGAATTCACATATGTGGTGCTTGCCTCCCATTCCAGTGGTGTTAGGCTTGAAAGTATTACACTGAAGTTAGGTAATTGATTCAATTTGAAGAGATAAAATCACAACATATTTATTGGAGTTAGGATATGTATAGCTGTACATTGAATTCTTGGATTTTGGATGGTAAAGTTACAACTGGATGAGACTTGATACAGGGATTATTGAACCAAACAAAACTTTTAAAGTTTTGTTTGGCTCTGGTCTGACAAGTTCTGAAAGACATCACATGTGACTATGGCCCAGACTCTGATCAGTGCCTAGTGATGGTGCCTGTAAGCCAAACAATACTTTGAAAGTATAGTTTGGTCTCCCTGTGATGTCTTACAAAATAAGGTGGCAGTGCTGCTCTAAAGTAATCTGTGCCCCCTTTTTTTGAAACAGATCAGATATAGACCAAATCACATGGTTGAAATTCCCAATATCTCATAGATGGTGCCTGTAAGCCAAACAATACTTCAAAAGTATAGTTTGGGCTCCCTGTAGTGTCTAATAAATATGTTGAAATGAGGTGGCAGTGTTGCTTTGAAGTAATTTGTGCCTCTAGACTAAATATAGACTAAATCACATGGTTGAACTTATAAATATCTCATAAATGGTGCCTGTGAGCCAAACAATACTTTGAAAGTATAGTTTGGCTACTGACTGACAGTTGTAACTGAGGTGGCAGTGCTGTTGTGAAATAATCTGTGCCCCCCTTTTTTGAAACAGATCAGATATGAACCAAATCACATGGTTGAATTTGTAGATATCTCATAAATGGTGCCTGTAAGCCAAACAATACTTTGAAAGTATAGTTTGGTCTCCCTGTGATGTCTTAGAAAGTAAGGTGGCAGTGCTGCTCCAAAGTAATCTGTGCCCCCCTTTTTTGAAACAGGTCAAATATAGACTAAATCACATGGTTGAACTTATAAATATCCAATAGATTGTACCTGTAAGCCAAACAATACTTTGAAAGTATAGTTTGGCTACTGACTGACAGTTGTAACTGAGGTGGCAGTGCTGTTGTGAAATAATCTGTGCCCCCCTTTTTTGAAACAGATCAGATATGAACCAAATCACATGGTTGAATTTGTAGATATCTCATAAATGGTGCCTGTAAGCCAAACAATACTTTGAAAGTATAGTTTGGTCTCCCTGTGATGTCTTAGAAAGTAAGGTGGCAGTGCTGCTCCAAAGTAATCTGTGCCCCCCTTTTTTGAAACAGGTCAAATATAGACCAAATCACATGGTTAGACCTGTGGATATCTCATAAATGGTGCCTGTGAGCCAAACAATACTTTGAAAGTATAGTTTGTTCCATCATAAATAATTTTAAGGTTTAATTAAAATAGATATGATCACCTGAGATTAATGAATCAAAACAAGTCAAATTTCTCTTTTTCATCTTCTTTTCCATCATCATCAAACTTTCACCTAATACTTCTAGATTCAGATCAAAAAGAATAAGGACTATGTAGGTCTATTATGTGAGTCTTTTTGTTAGGAGACTAACAATCTTCATCAAATAAGGCCTGCTTGTTCCATTTGTGGAACCAATGTATCCACTGGACAATATGCAATGTCTACTCATAATATTTCTTATCATTTAGAAAAATATGGTCTAATTGCAGATGGTAAAAAATCTTTGACTGATTTGTTATTAATGACTGACTGGTACATCTCTATAGATAATTCTTTCATCTTATCACGGCCTAGTCCAGATGGAAACATTGCTTGTCCATTTTTGCCTTGCGATACAACATTCTCAAATACTAGGGGTCTTATCAATCATATCAAGAAATGGCATAACGTCAAAACGGCACAGATTAAAAGTGATCCTATGGTCATCAGAAATATGCATATGTCTGATGATCTCACTGTCAATCAAATGGATATCTATACACCAACAGCACCAGCTATACCAGATGTCACAAATACAGGTCCAAATCGTCAACGCAGCGACCATAACATCAGTGAAAGACACCACCCATATTCCCGGCCAACCACTACTTCTCCCGCAGTTGTTAAGCAATCAGCACCTTTGATTACAGTGGAACCAACCTTTTGTAAGCAAGATTTCTTGGTGATGAAGTATATTATGAAATTTAATTTCTGTTTATAGCTCAATCTTTAAACGGTCGTCGCTGTTATCTTCTTACATCGACAATTCTGGCCTTATTTTCTCTGCGGATTCACAGCATATTCAAAACAATACACTGCATGATATGTGGAACAGCATGGATTCCCAACAGTCTCTTGGGTCATTTAAAAAGTCATGGACTTGTTCTGACTTTGGAACAAGTTAATGAACTGCAATTGGAAATCACACGGAATCAAGTCTGCGAAACATCTGACATCACACCTCCTGTTCCTGGTGGACCACCAGTCGAAGGCTTGTCAATTACGCACAATGGGCATTGCTGTCAGCATTGCAGTTATTGCAGTCCAAAGTTCAGTTCCTTCAAAAAACATTGGGGCCACAAACATCACGACCAAAAAATTCCGGCCCGCGATGCTTTTGAGCATGGCGACATTCAAACTTTCTTCTCTCCATCTCCACAGCGTTGGTTCAAAGTAAACCCCTCATTGTGCTGTCAGCCGCTCATCGACCCCTTTGCAATCTACGTGCAAAAACATCTTCCGACTTTGTCACATTCATCGATTATTGCTCCGGCCACACACGCACGTGAACTTCCTCCACTGTTACAAGTCACGGGTTGGCATCTCCATCTTCAGGAATACATCACCGATAAAGACAAGGTTGAAGGATTGCGAAGGTTAATGACTCTGCCATCATTGCGGAATTCACCACCATCTCTTATGAAGTTGAAGGAATTTGTATTTCAATACATGGTGATTGTACGCGACAATGCTAGACAATCAGCTATTGGAATTAAACGTCTTTTGATGGAATGTCCCAGGTATGCTTCAAAAACACTTGTTTGCTTAAAGTTGATTGAACACATTCATTCTCACAGAAATTCCAGCAACCATGAACATTGGCGCGTTCACTCCGATGATGTAACTTTGAAAACATACGGCACTCTCCTGATTCAATTTCTCCATGCAATGCTTTTGACCCTTCAAAAGGATCCACCCACAGACTACCAGTTCCCCCTCAATCCCACTCAAGTACAAAATGGACTTATGTTACTGGATATTCTCAATGACGGTGAAGGAGATGCTATCGAAGCCATTCATCAATTTTCGTTATGCTTTTTGGCTCCCCGTGATCTTGCCGGTAATATGGAAAACTATTCTAAATGGGAGGATCCCTTGGAATGTTTGGTTGCCATTTATTGTCTCAATGATGATGGAAACTTCAAGCGCCCACATGAAGTTACCCAATTGTTTGCCAAATTGAAATACTTCATTCGTGGTGCAACATTGTTGGAAGGAATACGCTATAAGGATCAGTATGACAATGACATTTACAAGTGAGTTCAAGTTTTTGTACTGTTAATGAGAGTTAGGGCTCACATTTCTTTTAGATCTGTTGAAGCTCAAGGCATGCACATGTTGCGTTTAGGCATGCTTTCACCTTACAATACGGTCACGGAATATCAAAGTTACGCTTCATCGCTGGCACTCAACACCACTTCTGTTCCTGCTACCCGTGTATCCGCTGATGGATCCCAAATCAGCTACAAAGAGCATACACTACATGTTCCAAAGTGGATTGACGGTCTTCATCAACTTGCCGATGAACTGGAGGCAAACATCGACAGTTTGTTACGACACCAAATCATTCCAATGGATATTCCAAACGACATAGCTGACGATTGGACGATCGAAACACGCGGCTACAGTTGGATTCATAATGGAACATTTCTTGCATCGGAGCGGCCTCTAATCAAGATTCTATTTGAAGACGAGACATTGAAACTGGCACAGGTCGATCGCAACAACGAATTGGTTTTTAACACTGCGGCAATGCATAAAGTCATGGAACATGCTGCTGAAATTAACCGACAACTTGCTCTGTTCACCTTCACATCACCTGGCCAAGATCCACGAAGTTCAGAGTTTGCCGATCACAAAATCCAAAACTCCACTCGTCCTCGAACCGTGTTCCGTAGCAATGGAGATATTTGGTTGGTCACCCGTCGAGTCAAAACTGAAAACATGATACGTCGGGATGTCTTCATTCCAATCAAGGCTCACCCTAGATTGGCTCGGATTCTGGAAGTTTACCTCCTCATTGTTCGACCTATGGAACGAGATTTTGCTAGAATCCTGTGGGGTGAAGAAATTGGCCAGTTATATGATGAATACCTGTGGGTTAGGATGGGCAAAAGGGTCGGAGAAGATCAGTTTAGCAGCGACTTAGAGGATTTTACAGGATCTCACTGTGGTGCCGCAGTCAGCGTCAGACCATATCGTCAACTCACGGTTCAGATTGCACGGACATATCTTGGCTCAGAATATGAGATCGATGAGGATGAAGACGATGTACTGGCAGCACAACGAGGACACGGCCTTGGAACTTCACGCAGGATTTACGCTCCAGAGGTTGGCCATCTTCCGTGCATGTCCAGTGATCTGCTATTACGGTTTGGACATGTATCAGAAAAATGGTGGGAGTTGACAGGTTTCCGTGAAGGATTTCCAAAGATGCTACCCCTTCATATCAGGCGACAGGTTCATGAGACAATTCGGAAACAACAGAACATAGATGCTCCTGCTGATGCCCCTCAGCATCACGCACCTTTCGATCCCACATTCCTTCTCCAACATCTTACTGCGACTATCACTGCAGAAATCAACAAAATGCAAGTACAATTGGAGGATAAAATGCAAAAGGTAGTGGCAGATGGAATTGCAGAAGCAATGCAACGTGGTTTTGGCAAGGTTCCAGTGCCTCAACCAGCAGTACGGCAACCTGTCTTTTATCCAGCACCACTGCATCCAGATCATCTACACAATCCTACTCCTGAACAACCTCTTGCTCCAACATCTTTTGACACAGACGATCTTTACCTGACACATGAGGAACAAGCAGACTTGGATGCGCGTATGGCAGAAACAAAAAGGACACCAGACATCGAAACATCAGCGTCAACGTGCATTCTACGGGCAACAACACCTGGAGCGGACGAACAACTACAGACACTTCTGCGACAATGTTTTCCTGATAAAGCAAATCCTACGTTCAAATCGCCATATCAGAAGGAAATGGTCTTAACAGCCATGGATCGCAAACATAATTTCATTGCAATTCTCCCTACTGGTGGTGGCAAGAGTTTGGTTTACCTCTTACCTCAGTTTCAGGAACAAAACTTCCACACATTCATTGTCATTCCCAACAAGGCACTGATGACAGATCAAATTCAACGGGCACAGCGACTTGGTATACCAGTGACTCAATGGAAAGTCAGCTCAAAAGGTGTTGGAGATTCAAGATTGGTATTTGTGGCATTGGAAACAGCAGCACATAGGAAGTTTGAACAGTACGCTCAAATATTACTTGTCATTTGTGTAGCTTATTGAATTATATTTTATACAGATACTGGCGCTCTATTGAACACAAAGCAATACGTTTAATTATTGATGAAGCTCATCAAATTGTTACTAGTGCCAGCCACCGCCCAGCATTCGAACGGATACTCAAATTGGCTAACTTTGCAACACAAAAAATCTATCTGACAGCATCACTTCCCAAAGTTCTAATGCCACATTTCTTGAAAGCGACAGCTCTACCCAACTCGACACTTGTTATTCGTGCCCCAACATATCAGCCTCAGATCACATACCATGTTGTGACATACGAGACCGCAACTACAACGGCAACAAGGTTCATTGTAGATCTGGCCAACTATCTCACACAACAGGTGTTAAACAAGTCTGACGGTACAAAACGTGGTGGAATCATCTTTGTCACATCACAAAAAGATGCGGAAGAACTTGGTACTTCATTTGGCAACTGCATATCGCATGCCGGTATGGATGCATCTGAACGTGGGCACAACGAATTGGCATGGACATCAGGACTCAATCAATGGATTGTGGCAACAACAGGAATGATTCACGGCATCGATCATCCAGATGCTGGGGTAGCCATCTTCTATCACATCCCATTTGGATTTGTCAACCTGTATCAAGGCGCAGGTCGAACAGGTCGCAACGGAGAAACATCATACGTATTCCTAGTGCATCAAAATACATGTTACATCCCAGCACCACCAGACACTATCGACCTCCAATGCGCCGACCAAGCAAAAGCATGGGCTCACAATGAAACGGAATGCAGACGATTTGGAGTAGGAGAGGTCATGGATGGAACAGGGACTCGATGTCGAGATATTCCCAGTGCAGCTCTATGCGACATATGCGATCCAGACACAGAGATTCTCAAAGCTATCGACAATCTTCTTATTGATCCACCACCTACTCTAATTAGGGGAGGAGACGGGGGGGCCCGTCTCCTCGACCCGATGCTTGGCAAAATCTGAACAGGCAGAAAGTTGGCTTGGGGTCTCAGGACCTCCCACCCAAAACCGTTTGCCCAAGCCCGTCCGTTCCAGCTCGCAGAAGGCAAAACGGTCAAAATCCTAGCCAGGCATCGGGAGCGGCTTCGGAAAAGCGATTCAAACAAAATTTCGACTTCACCACTGCATTTGTAGCGGTCAAAAACCTTGGTAAACTATGTGGGACCGTCCAGGCATACCTTTTTATGCCGTGAAAAGCCTGCAGACAAAGCCAATTCAGGCTACTACTTGTCAGGGCAGGCTTGGCCTGATTTTTATAGGCTTGGGGAGGCTTGTAGGCTCAGATTCAAGGTGTAAGGTCCCTTTGACCGTACCCCAAAGGATTAAGCTAGCCCGCTTCAACCAAGCTTGCAAAGGGCCTGTTTGTGTTTGAGTGGCACAGGAACTTCCAGGAGAGACTGAAACAAAGTTGTGCAACAGATACTAAAGCATGTATGCATCAATATACAGGGTTCTACTCTACTTCTAGAAGATAGGAAATATGTTTTCAAGCATCTCAGATAGAATTCACACATGTGGTGCTTGCCTCCCATTCCAGTGGTGTTAGGCTTGAAAGTATTACACTGAAGTTAGGTAATTGATTCAATTTGAAGAGATAAAATCACAACATATTTATTGGAGTTAGGATATGTATAACTGTACATTGAATTCTTGAATTTTGGATGGTAAAGTTACAACTGGATGAGACTTGATACAGGGATTATTGAACCAAACAAAACTTTCAAAGTTTTGTTTGGCTCTGGTCTGACAAGTTCTGAAAGACATCACATGTGACTATGGCCCAGACTCTGATCAGTGCCTAGTGATGGTGCCTGTAAGCCAAACAATACTTTGAAAGTATAGTTTGGTCTCCCTGTGATGTCTTACAAAATAAGGTGGCAGTGCTGCTCTAAAGTAATCTGTGCCCCCTTTTTTTGAAACAGATCAGATATAGACCAAATCACATGGTTGAAATTCCCAATATCTCATAGATGGTGCCTGTAAGCCAAACAATACTTCAAAAGTATAGTTTGGGCTCCCTGTAGTGTCTAATAAATATGTTGAAATGAGGTGGCAGTGTTGCTTTGAAGTAATTTGTGCCTCTAGACTAAATATAGACTAAATCACATGGTTGAACTTATAAATATCTCATAAATGGTGCCTGTGAGCCAAACAATACTTTGAAAGTATAGTTTGGCTACTGACTGACAGTTGTAACTGAGGTGGCAGTGCTGTTGTGAAATAATCTGTGCCCCCCTTTTTTGAAACAGATCAGATATGAACCAAATCACATGGTTGAATTTGTAGATATCTCATAAATGGTGCCTGTAAGCCAAACAATACTTTGAAAGTATAGTTTGGTCTCCCTGTGATGTCTTACAAAGTAAGGTGGCAGTGCTGCTCTAAAGTAATCTGTGCCCCCCCTTTTTGAAACAGGTCAAATATAGACTAAATCACATGGTTGAACTTATAAATATCCAATAGATTGTACCTGTAAGCCAAACAATACTTTGAAAGTATAGTTTGGCTACTGACTGACAGTTGTAACTGAGGTGGCAGTGCTGTTGTGAAATAATCTGTGCCCCCCTTTTTTGAAACAGATCAGATATGAACCAAATCACATGGTTGAATTTGTAGATATCTCATAAATGGTGCCTGTAAGCCAAACAATACTTTGAAAGTATAGTTTGGTCTCCCTGTGATGTCTTAGAAAGTAAGGTGGCAGTGCTGCTCGAAAGTAATCTGTGCCCCCCTTTTTTGAAACAGGTCAAATATAGACCAAATCACATGGTTAGACCTGTGGATATCTCATAAATGGTGCCTGTGAGCCAAACAATACTTTGAAAGTATAGTTTGTTCCATCATAAATAATTTTAAGGTTTAATTAAAATAGATATGATCACCTGAGATTAATGAATCAAAACAAGTCAAATTTCTCTTTTTCATCTTCTTTTCCATCATCATCAAACTTTCACCTAATACTTCTAGATTCAGATCAAAAAGAATAAGGACTATGTAGGTCTATTATGTGAGTCTTTTTGTTAGGAGACTAACAATCTTTATCAAATAAGGCCTGCTTGTTCCATTTGTGGAACCAATGTATCCACTGGACAATATGCAATGTCTACTCATAATATTTCTTATCATTTAGAAAAATATGGTCTAATTGCAGATGGTAAAAAATCTTTGACTGATTTGTTATTAATGACTGACTGGTACATCTCTATAGATAATTCTTTCATCTTATCACGGCCTAGTCCAGATGGAAACATTGCTTGTCCATTTTTGCCTTGCGATACAACATTCTCGAATACCAGGGGTCTTATCAATCATATCAAGAAATGGCATAACGTCAAAACAGCACAGATTAAAAGTGATCCTATGGTCATCAGAAATATGCATATGTCTGATGATCTCACTGTCAATCAAATGGATATCTATACACCAACAGCACCAGCTATACCAGATGTCACAAATACAGGTCCAAATCGTCAACGCAGCGACCATAACATCAGTGAAAGACACCACCCATATTCCCGGCCAACCACTACTTCTCCCACAGTTGTTAAGCAATCAGCACCTTTGATTACAGTGGAACCAACCTTTTGTAAGCAAGATTTCTTGGTGATGAAGTATATTATGAAATTTAATTTCTGTTTATAGCTCAATCTTTAAACGGTCGTCGCTGTTATCTTCTTACATCGACAATTCTGGCCTTATTTTCTCTGCGGATTCACAGCATATTCAAAACAATACACTGCATGATATGTGGAACAGCATGGATTCCCAACAGTCTCTTGGGTCATTTAAAAAGTCATGGACTTGTTCTGACTTTGGAACAAGTTAATGAACTGCAATTGGAAATCACACGGAATCAAGTCTGCGAAACATCTGACATCACACCTCCTGTTCCTGGTGGACCACCAGTCGAAGGCTTGTCAATTACGCACAATGGGCATTGCTGTCAGCATTGCAGTTATTGCAGTCCAAAGTTCAGTTCCTTCAAAAAACATTGGGGCCACAAACATCACGACCAAAAAATTCCGGCCCGCGATGCTTTTGAGCATGGCGACATTCAAACTTTCTTCTCTCCATCTCCACAGCGTTGGTTCAAAGTAAACCCCTCATTGTGCTGTCAGCCGCTCATCGACCCCTTTGCAATCTACGTGCAAAAACATCTTCCGACTTTGTCACATTCATCGATTATTGCTCCGGCCACACACGCACGTGAACTTCCTCCACTGTTACAAGTCACGGGTTGGCATCTCCATCTTCAGGAATACATCACCGATAAAGACAAGGTTGAAGGATTGCGAAGGTTAATAACTCTGCCATCATTGCGGAATTCACCACCATCTCTTATGAAGTTGAAGGAATTTGTATTTCAATACATGGTGATTGTACGCGACAATGCTAGACAATCAGCTATTGGAATTAAACGTCTTTTGATGGAATGTCCCAGGTATGCTTCAAAAACACTTGTTTGCTTAAAGTTGATTGAACACATTCATTCTCACAGAAATTCCAGCAACCATGAACATTGGCGCGTTCACTCCGATGATGTAACTTTGAAAACATACGGCACTCTCCTGATTCAATTTCTCCATGCAATGCTTTTGACCCTTCAAAAGGATCCACCCACAGACTACCAGTTCCCACTCAATCCCACTCAAGTACAAAATGGACTTATGTTACTGGATATTCTCAATGACGGTGAAGGAGATGCTATCGAAGCCATCCATCAATTTTCGTTATGCTTTTTGGCTCCCCGTGATCTTGCCGGTAATATGGAAAACTATTCTAAATGGGAGGATCCCTTGGAATGTTTGATTGCCATTTATTGTCTCAATGATGATGGAAACTTCAAGCGCCCACATGAAGTTACCCAATTGTTTGCCAAATTGAAATACTTCATTCGTGGTGCAACATTGTTGGAAGGAATACGCTATAAGGATCAGTATGACAATGACATTTACAAGTGAGTTCAAGTTTTTGTACTGTTAATGAGAGTTAGGGCTCACATTTCTTTTAGATCTGTTGAAGCTCAAGGAATGCACATGTTGCGTTTAGGCATGCTTTCACCTTACAATACGGTCACGGAATATCAAAGTTACGCTTCATCGCTGGCACTCAACACCACTTCTGTTCCTGCTACCCGTGTATCCGCTGATGGATCCCAAATCAGCTACAAAGAGCATACACTACATGTTCCAAAGTGGATTGACGGTCTTCATCAACTTGCCGATGAACTGGAGGCAAACATCGACAGTTTGTTACGACACCAAATCATTCCAATGGATATTCCAAACGACATAGCTGACGATTGGACGATCGAAACACGCGGCTACAGTTGGATTCATAATGGAACATTTCTTGCATCGGAGCGGCCTCTAATCAAGATTCTATTTGAAGACGAGACATTGAAACTGGCACAGGTCGATCGCAACAACGAATTGGTTTTTAACACTGCGGCAATGCATAAAGTCATGGAACATGCTGCTGAAATTAACCGACAACTTGCTCTGTTCACCTTCACATCACCTGGCCAAGATCCACGAAGTTCAGAGTTTGCCGATCACAAAATCCAAAACTCCACTCGTCCTCGAACCGTGTTCCGTAGCAATGGAGATATTTGGTTGGTCACCCGTCGAGTCAAAACTGAAAACATGATACGTCGGGATGTCTTCATTCCAATCAAGGCTCACCCTAGATTGGCTCGGATTCTGGAAGTTTACCTCCTCATTGTTCGACCTATGGAACGAGATTTTGCTAGAATCCTGTGGGGTGAAGAAATTGGCCAGTTATATGATGAATACCTGTGGGTTAGGATGGGCAAAAGGGTCGGAGAAGATCAGTTTAGCAGCGACTTGGAGGATTTTACAGGATCTCACTGTGGTGCCGCAGTCAGCGTCAGACCATATCGTCAACTCACGGTTCAGATTGCACGGACATATCTTGGCTCAGAATATGAGATCGATGAGGATGAAGACGATGTACTGGCAGCACAACGAGGACACGGCCTTGGAACTTCACGCAGGATTTACGCTCCAGAGGTTGGCCATCTTCCGTGCATGTCCAGTGATCTGCTATTACGGTTTGGACATGTATCAGAAAAATGGTGGGAGTTGACAGGTTTCCGTGAAGGATTTCCAAAGATGCTACCCCTTCATATCAGGCGACAGGTTCATGAGACAATTCGGAAACAACAGAACATAGATGCTCCTGCTGATGCCCCTCAGCATCACGCACCTTTCGATCCCACATTCCTTCTCCAACATCTTACTGCGACTATCACTGCAGAAATCAACAAAATGCAAGTACAATTGGAGGATAAAATGCAAAAGGTAGTGGCAGATGGAATTGCAGAAGCAATGCAACGTGGTTTTGGCAAGGTTCCAGTGCCTCAACCAGCAGTACGGCAACCTGTCTTTTATCCAGCACCACTGCATCCAGATCATCTACACAATCCTACTCCTGAACAACCTCTTGCTCCAACATCTTTTGACACAGACGATCTTTACCTGACACATGAGGAACAAGCAGACTTGGATGCGCGTATGGCAGAAACAAAAAGGACACCAGACATCGAAACATCAACGTCAACGTGCATTCTACGGGCAACAACACCTGGAGCGGACGAACAACTACAGACACTTCTGCGACAATGTTTTCCTGATAAAGCAAATCCTACGTTCAAATCGCCATATCAGAAGGAAATGGTCTTAACAGCCATGGATCGCAAACATAATTTCATTGCAATTCTCCCTACTGGTGGTGGCAAGAGTTTGGTTTACCTCTTACCTCAGTTTCAGGAACAAAACTTCCACACATTCATTGTCATTCCCAACAAGGCACTGATGACAGATCAAATTCAACGGGCACAGCGACTTGGTATACCAGTGACTCAATGGAAAGTCAGCTCAAAAGGTGTTGGAGATTCAAGATTGGTATTTGTGGCATTGGAAACAGCAGCACATAGGAAGTTTGAACAGTACGCTCAAATATTACTTGTCATTTGTGTAGCTTATTGAATTATATTTTATACAGATACTGGCGCTCTATTGAACACAAAGCAATACGTTTAATTATTGATGAAGCTCATCAAATTGTTACTAGTGCCAGCCACCGCCCAGCATTCGAACGGATACTCAAATTGGCTAACTTTGCAACACAAAAAATCTATCTGACAGCATCACTTCCCAAAGTTCTAATGCCACATTTCTTGAAAGCGACAGCTCTACCCAACTCGACACTTGTTATTCGTGCCCCAACATATCAGCCTCAGATCACATACCATGTTGTGACATACGAGACCGCAACTACAACGGCAACAAGGTTCATTGTAGATCTGGCCAACTATCTCACACAACAGGTGTTAAACAAGTCTGACGGTACAAAACGTGGTGGAATCATCTTTGTCACATCACAAAAAGATGCGGAAGAACTTGGTACTTCATTTGGCAACTGCATATCGCATGCCGGTATGGATGCATCTGAACGTGGGCACAACGAATTGGCATGGACATCAGGACTCAATCAATGGATTGTGGCAACAACAGGAATGATTCACGGCATCGATCATCCAGATGCTGGGGTAGCCATCTTCTATCACATCCCATTTGGATTTGTCAACCTGTATCAAGGCGCAGGTCGAACAGGTCGCAACGGAGAAACATCATACGTATTCCTAGTGCATCAAAATACATGTTACATCCCAGCACCACCAGACACTATCGACCTCCAATGCGCCGACCAAGCAAAAGCATGGGCTCACAATGAAACGGAATGCAGACGATTTGGAGTAGGAGAGGTCATGGATGGAACAGGGACTCGATGTCGAGATATTCCCAGTGCAGCTCTATGCGACATATGCGATCCAGACACAGAGATTCTCAAAGCTATCGACAATCTTCTTATTGATCCACCACCTGCATCTGCACCAGTACCAACTCTGCCAATACATGCCGACTCGGACGATGAGGAGTTCAAAATGCTATATGATGAATGGGACGACAACACAATCATGAACATTGACCAAAGCTTCTTTGACGGAACAGCGTCACGGACAACATCACTTGCATCAATACCACTATCCAGCATATCAGAAGTCAACACCACATCTTTGCCAGCGGTATCCCACACATCAATAGCACCACCCACAAATGCCAGACCCGGAATATCTGTCCAACTTGACGTCTCCATCTATCACCGGTCCATCCAAACACTAGACGCAAAGGCACGACTTCTCAAAGTCATGGTAGCATCACTCAGTCCATACTGCGTGGTATGCTGGGCACAACATGGACAGTTCATACCAAGAGACTTCAGTCATAGACCGTTCATCTCATGTCGTCAAGCAGGCACCAAGTTTGTAGGACATGCACTAGGATGGATCGACTTGAAGAAGATGATGCACTTTGCGAACTACGACTACTGCTTCCGATGCGGACTACCACAAGACGACAAGTACATACCGAGCGCGCATCCAAAGTTCAAAGCAGGAGAGAAACTGAAGTGTCCAATGGAAGACTTTGTGATACTACTGGTATGGCACATTCGACACGACAAGACGCTTTGGAGCAGAGCGGTACAAGACTTTAACCATGCAGGACTAACGGAACGGATGAAACTCAAAGACTTTGGTACATGGTGCAGCAAAACAGACGGAGCAAGCAACTTTTGCAATGCAGTAGAACTGATATCTTGGCTTTGGCTACTCAAAGATCGTAATTACTAGACCACACATAAAGATAGGTAGAGCATTTATAATTGATAGACATATTGTTAATAGACACTAGACACCAATCTACAAGAAACATGATTGGAACAAGTGCCCCATATGAACATGTAGAGATGAAGACAATGGCTACACCAAGACGTGCATGACAGTCAGATCATACTGTCAGATCAGCCAATACAAATGAAATACCAAGCAACATGACAGCGTAATCTGAGACGTGCTAATAGTCTATATACAATCTTGAAGTACAAGTCACAACCCGGCCAGCCACCCACCGAGTCGGTACCCAACCCCCACCCGTACCCGGACAAAGTCTATGTTTCTTATCCGGGAATAGGGCGCCCTATTCCACTAACCCCGAGGTCATTTCAAGGCAAAACGGACGAAAAAGGTGACGGAATAGGGCGTTCAGTCACGGAATGTCACGGAATAGGGTGTTTTGTGACGGAATAGGGCGTTCGGTCACGGAATAGGGCGTCCTGTGACGGAATAGGGCGTTCTCTGACACAACAGTAGGAGCCAGAGCATTTTCCAAATAAGACACTGGCTTGTTATTTGGAACATCCAAGAATGCAAAAGCGAGTACCAAGACGTGTCTGAGAGAGACAAGTAAAAATCAGGGATCAAAGAGGGAACCAGAGCATTTTTCAAATAAGACACTGGCTTGTTATTTGGAAACATCAAAAAACGCAAAAGCGAGTGACAAGACGTGTCTGAGAGAAAAGTAAAAAATCATGGATCAAAGAGGGAACCATCGAAGTGGAGAAGACGTCAACCATACACCAAGACCAAAGTGAACGGTCAAAGCATCAGTTGCGACAAAAACGAAAAACCAACTCTGAGAGGCAAGACAAGAAGGCAATCAACCTTCAGCCGTGCAACCCCAAGATCGAGATGAAGTGTATGCATCAGAGACGCAAAAATATGAGATCAAAGAGGGAACCATCGAAGTGGACAGACCGATACAAGACAAAGAACGGTCAAAACGCAAGTGAAACAGGGATGAAGCCGTTAGACCCGTAATCGGAATCAGCCGCTACCCCCCCAGCTGGGACGTTAGGGTTGGGGTAGTTAGGCGGTTAGGGTTAGTGTTAGGCGTTAGGGTTAGTGTTAGGTGTTAGGGTTGAGGATCATATAAAAAAAAAGTGCGAGTTAGTATCAGAGTCAGAGTGTCAGTGTCAGTGTCAGTGCAGACATCAACTCACATACAAAATCAAGATAGTCAGACAGTCAGTCAAGTGAGCAACCGACCTATCTCAAACAAGTCAACGAGCGACCGTTTCAAAAATAAAATGTGCATCACAATCAATTGTGGATCAAGTCAACAGAGTCAGTCAGACCCACATTCCAAATAAGATGACGCCCCACTATTTGAAACTGAGTCACCAACACCAGTCACCAACACCAAGTCTAAGATGAATTGTGGATCAAGTCAACATAGTCAGACTCACATTCCAAATAAGACGACATCCCACTATTTGAAACCGAGTCACCAACACCAAGTCTGATGCAAGAACACTTAGGGTTACAATGTTTCAAATAAGATGACACTCCACTATTTGGAGCCATCGACACCAAGTGAGTCCAAACTAACCCCGAGTAACCCCGTGTGACCCCGAGTTCAAACGACATGGAAATAACCCCGTGTAACCCCGAGCTCAAACAGCACAGAAATAACCCCGAGTAACCCCGGGCTCATTTACGACAAACGACAAGGAAACAACTCCAAGCTACCCCAGCGTCACGCTATGAGAAGCGACCGGATCATATGTTTCTTATCCGGGAATAGGGCGCCCTATTCCACTAACCCCGAGGTCATTTCAAGGCAAAACGGACGAAAAAGGTGACGGAATAGGGCGTTCAGTCACGGAATGTCACGGAATAGGGTGTTTTGTGACGGAATAGGGCGTTCGGTCACGGAATAGGGCGTCCTGTGACGGAATAGGGCGTTCTCTGACACAACAGTAGGAGCCAGAGCATTTTCCAAATAAGACACTGGCTTGTTATTTGGAACATCCAAGAATGCAAAAGCGAGTACCAAGACGTGTCTGAGAGAGACAAGTAAAAATCAGGGATCAAAGAGGGAACCAGAGCATTTTTCAAATAAGACACTGGCTTGTTATTTGGAAACATCAAAAAACGCAAAAGCGAGTGACAAGACGTGTCTGAGAGAAAAGTAAAAAATCATGGATCAAAGAGGGAACCATCGAAGTGGAGAAGACGTCAACCATACACCAAGACCAAAGTGAACGGTCAAAGCATCAGTTGCGACAAAAACGAAAAACCAACTCTGAGAGGCAAGACAAGAAGGCAATCAACCTTCAGCCGTGCAACCCCAAGATCGAGATGAAGTGTATGCATCAGAGACGCAAAAATATGAGATCAAAGAGGGAACCATCGAAGTGGACAGACCGATACAAGACAAAGAACGGTCAAAACGCAAGTGAAACAGGGATGAAGCCGTTAGACCCGTAATCGGAATCAGCCGCTACCCCCCCAGCTGGGACGTTAGGGTTGGGGTAGTTAGGCGGTTAGGGTTAGTGTTAGGCGTTAGGGTTAGTGTTAGGTGTTAGGGTTGAGGATCATATAAAAAAAAAGTGCGAGTTAGTATCAGAGTCAGAGTGTCAGTGTCAGTGTCAGTGCAGACATCAACTCACATACAAAATCAAGATAGTCAGACAGTCAGTCAAGTGAGCAACCGACCTATCTCAAACAAGTCAACGAGCGACCGTTTCAAAAATAAAATGTGCATCACAATCAATTGTGGATCAAGTCAACAGAGTCAGTCAGACCCACATTCCAAATAAGATGACGCCCCACTATTTGAAACTGAGTCACCAACACCAGTCACCAACACCAAGTCTAAGATGAATTGTGGATCAAGTCAACATAGTCAGACTCACATTCCAAATAAGACGACATCCCACTATTTGAAACCGAGTCACCAACACCAAGTCTGATGCAAGAACACTTAGGGTTACAATGTTTCAAATAAGATGACACTCCACTATTTGGAGCCATCGACACCAAGTGAGTCCAAACTAACCCCGAGTAACCCCGTGTGACCCCGAGTTCAAACGACATGGAAATAACCCCGTGTAACCCCGAGCTCAAACAGCACAGAAATAACCCCGAGTAACCCCGGGCTCATTTACGACAAACGACAAGGAAACAACTCCAAGCTACCCCAGCGTCACGCTATGAGAAGCGACCGGATCATATGTTTCTTATCCGGGAATAGGGCGCCCTATTCCACTAACCCCGAGGTCATTTCAAGGCAAAACGGACGAAAAAGGTGACGGAATAGGGCGTTCAGTCACGGAATGTCACGGAATAGGGTGTTTTGTGACGGAATAGGGCGTTCGGTCACGGAATAGGGCGTCCTGTGACGGAATAGGGCGTTCTCTGACACAACAGTAGGAGCCAGAGCATTTTCCAAATAAGACACTGGCTTGTTATTTGGAACATCCAAGAATGCAAAAGCGAGTACCAAGACGTGTCTGAGAGAGACAAGTAAAAATCAGGGATCAAAGAGGGAACCAGAGCATTTTTCAAATAAGACACTGGCTTGTTATTTGGAAACATCAAAAAACGCAAAAGCGAGTGACAAGACGTGTCTGAGAGAAAAGTAAAAAATCATGGATCAAAGAGGGAACCATCGAAGTGGAGAAGACGTCAACCATACACCAAGACCAAAGTGAACGGTCAAAGCATCAGTTGCGACAAAAACGAAAAACCAACTCTGAGAGGCAAGACAAGAAGGCAATCAACCTTCAGCCGTGCAACCCCAAGATCGAGATGAAGTGTATGCATCAGAGACGCAAAAATATGAGATCAAAGAGGGAACCATCGAAGTGGACAGACCGATACAAGACAAAGAACGGTCAAAACGCAAGTGAAACAGGGATGAAGCCGTTAGACCCGTAATCGGAATCAGCCGCTACCCCCCAGCTGGGACGTTAGGGTTGGGGTAGTTAGGCGGTTAGGGTTAGTGTTAGGCGTTAGGGTTAGTGTTAGGTGTTAGGGTTGAGGATCATATAAAAAAAAAGTGCGAGTTAGTATCAGAGTCAGAGTGTCAGTGTCAGTGTCAGTGCAGACATCAACTCACATACAAAATCAAGATAGTCAGACAGTCAGTCAAGTGAGCAACCGACCTATGTTTCTTATCCGGGAATAGGGCGCCCTATTCCACTAACCCCGAGGTCATTTCAAGGCAAAACGGACGAAAAAGGTGACGGAATAGGGCGTTCAGTCACGGAATGTCACGGAATAGGGTGTTTTGTGACGGAATAGGGCGTTCGGTCACGGAATAGGGCGTCCTGTGACGGAATAGGGCGTTCTCTGACACAACAGTAGGAGCCAGAGCATTTTCCAAATAAGACACTGGCTTGTTATTTGGAACATCCAAGAATGCAAAAGCGAGTACCAAGACGTGTCTGAGAGAGACAAGTAAAAATCAGGGATCAAAGAGGGAACCAGAGCATTTTTCAAATAAGACACTGGCTTGTTATTTGGAAACATCAAAAAACGCAAAAGCGAGTGACAAGACGTGTCTGAGAGAAAAGTAAAAAATCATGGATCAAAGAGGGAACCATCGAAGTGGAGAAGACGTCAACCATACACCAAGACCAAAGTGAACGGTCAAAGCATCAGTTGCGACAAAAACGAAAAACCAACTCTGAGAGGCAAGACAAGAAGGCAATCAACCTTCAGCCGTGCAACCCCAAGATCGAGATGAAGTGTATGCATCAGAGACGCAAAAATATGAGATCAAAGAGGGAACCATCGAAGTGGACAGACCGATACAAGACAAAGAACGGTCAAAACGCAAGTGAAACAGGGATGAAGCCGTTAGACCCGTAATCGGAATCAGCCGCTACCCCCCCAGCTGGGACGTTAGGGTTGGGGTAGTTAGGCGGTTAGGGTTAGTGTTAGGCGTTAGGGTTAGTGTTAGGTGTTAGGGTTGAGGATCATATAAAAAAAAAGTGCGAGTTAGTATCAGAGTCAGAGTGTCAGTGTCAGTGTCAGTGCAGACATCAACTCACATACAAAATCAAGATAGTCAGACAGTCAGTCAAGTGAGCAACCGACCTATCTCAAACAAGTCAACGAGCGACCGTTTCAAAAATAAAATGTGCATCACAATCAATTGTGGATCAAGTCAACAGAGTCAGTCAGACCCACATTCCAAATAAGATGACGCCCCACTATTTGAAACTGAGTCACCAACACCAGTCACCAACACCAAGTCTAAGATGAATTGTGGATCAAGTCAACATAGTCAGACTCACATTCCAAATAAGACGACATCCCACTATTTGAAACCGAGTCACCAACACCAAGTCTGATGCAAGAACACTTAGGGTTACAATGTTTCAAATAAGATGACACTCCACTATTTGGAGCCATCGACACCAAGTGAGTCCAAACTAACCCCGAGTAACCCCGTGTGACCCCGAGTTCAAACGACATGGAAATAACCCCGTGTAACCCCGAGCTCAAACAGCACAGAAATAACCCCGAGTAACCCCGGGCTCATTTACGACAAACGACAAGGAAACAACTCCAAGCTACCCCAGCGTCACGCTATGAGAAGCGACCGGATCATATGTTTCTTATCCGGGAATAGGGCGCCCTATTCCACTAACCCCGAGGTCATTTCAAGGCAAAACGGACGAAAAAGGTGACGGAATAGGGCGTTCAGTCACGGAATGTCACGGAATAGGGTGTTTTGTGACGGAATAGGGCGTTCGGTCACGGAATAGGGCGTCCTGTGACGGAATAGGGCGTTCTCTGACACAACAGTAGGAGCCAGAGCATTTTCCAAATAAGACACTGGCTTGTTATTTGGAACATCCAAGAATGCAAAAGCGAGTACCAAGACGTGTCTGAGAGAGACAAGTAAAAATCAGGGATCAAAGAGGGAACCAGAGCATTTTTCAAATAAGACACTGGCTTGTTATTTGGAAACATCAAAAAACGCAAAAGCGAGTGACAAGACGTGTCTGAGAGAAAAGTAAAAAATCATGGATCAAAGAGGGAACCATCGAAGTGGAGAAGACGTCAACCATACACCAAGACCAAAGTGAACGGTCAAAGCATCAGTTGCGACAAAAACGAAAAACCAACTCTGAGAGGCAAGACAAGAAGGCAATCAACCTTCAGCCGTGCAACCCCAAGATCGAGATGAAGTGTATGCATCAGAGACGCAAAAATATGAGATCAAAGAGGGAACCATCGAAGTGGACAGACCGATACAAGACAAAGAACGGTCAAAACGCAAGTGAAACAGGGATGAAGCCGTTAGACCCGTAATCGGAATCAGCCGCTACCCCCCCAGCTGGGACGTTAGGGTTGGGGTAGTTAGGCGGTTAGGGTTAGTGTTAGGCGTTAGGGTTAGTGTTAGGTGTTAGGGTTGAGGATCATATAAAAAAAAAGTGCGAGTTAGTATCAGAGTCAGAGTGTCAGTGTCAGTGTCAGTGCAGACATCAACTCACATACAAAATCAAGATAGTCAGACAGTCAGTCAAGTGAGCAACCGACCTATCTCAAACAAGTCAACGAGCGACCGTTTCAAAAATAAAATGTGCATCACAATCAATTGTGGATCAAGTCAACAGAGTCAGTCAGACCCACATTCCAAATAAGATGACGCCCCACTATTTGAAACTGAGTCACCAACACCAGTCACCAACACCAAGTCTAAGATGAATTGTGGATCAAGTCAACATAGTCAGACTCACATTCCAAATAAGACGACATCCCACTATTTGAAACCGAGTCACCAACACCAAGTCTGATGCAAGAACACTTAGGGTTACAATGTTTCAAATAAGATGACACTCCACTATTTGGAGCCATCGACACCAAGTGAGTCCAAACTAACCCCGAGTAACCCCGTGTGACCCCGAGTTCAAACGACATGGAAATAACCCCGTGTAACCCGAGCTCAAACAGCACAGAAATAACCCCGAGTAACCCCGGCTCATTTACGACAAACGACAAGGAAACAACTCCAAGCTACCCCAGCGTCACGCTATGAGAAGCGACCGGATCATATGTTTCTTATCCGGGAATAGGGCGCCCTATTCCACTAACCCCGAGGTCATTTCAAGGCAAAACGGACGAAAAAGGTGACGGAATAGGGCGTTCAGTCACGGAATGTCACGGAATAGGGTGTTTTGTGACGGAATAGGGCGTTCGGTCACGGAATAGGGCGTCCTGTGACGGAATAGGGCGTTCTCTGACACAACAGTAGGAGCCAGAGCATTTTCCAAATAAGACACTGGCTTGTTATTTGGAACATCCAAGAATGCAAAAGCGAGTACCAAGACGTGTCTGAGAGAGACAAGTAAAAATCAGGGATCAAAGAGGGAACCAGAGCATTTTTCAAATAAGACACTGGCTTGTTATTTGGAAACATCAAAAAACGCAAAAGCGAGTGACAAGACGTGTCTGAGAGAAAAGTAAAAAATCATGGATCAAAGAGGGAACCATCGAAGTGGAGAAGACGTCAACCATACACCAAGACCAAAGTGAACGGTCAAAGCATCAGTTGCGACAAAAACGAAAAACCAACTCTGAGAGGCAAGACAAGAAGGCAATCAACCTTCAGCCGTGCAACCCCAAGATCGAGATGAAGTGTATGCATCAGAGACGCAAAAATATGAGATCAAAGAGGGAACCATCGAAGTGGACAGACCGATACAAGACAAAGAACGGTCAAAACGCAAGTGAAACAGGGATGAAGCCGTTAGACCCGTAATCGGAATCAGCCGCTACCCCCCCAGCTGGGACGTTAGGGTTGGGGTAGTTAGGCGGTTAGGGTTAGTGTTAGGCGTTAGGGTTAGTGTTAGGTGTTAGGGTTGAGGATCATATAAAAAAAAAGTGCGAGTTAGTATCAGAGTCAGAGTGTCAGTGTCAGTGTCAGTGCAGACATCAACTCACATACAAAATCAAGATAGTCAGACAGTCAGTCAAGTGAGCAACCGACCTATGTTTCTTATCCGGGAATAGGGCGCCCTATTCCACTAACCCCGAGGTCATTTCAAGGCAAAACGGACGAAAAAGGTGACGGAATAGGGCGTTCAGTCACGGAATGTCACGGAATAGGGTGTTTTGTGACGGAATAGGGCGTTCGGTCACGGAATAGGGCGTCCTGTGACGGAATAGGGCGTTCTCTGACACAACAGTAGGAGCCAGAGCATTTTCCAAATAAGACACTGGCTTGTTATTTGGAACATCCAAGAATGCAAAAGCGAGTACCAAGACGTGTCTGAGAGAGACAAGTAAAAATCAGGGATCAAAGAGGGAACCAGAGCATTTTTCAAATAAGACACTGGCTTGTTATTTGGAAACATCAAAAAACGCAAAAGCGAGTGACAAGACGTGTCTGAGAGAAAAGTAAAAAATCATGGATCAAAGAGGGAACCATCGAAGTGGAGAAGACGTCAACCATACACCAAGACCAAAGTGAACGGTCAAAGCATCAGTTGCGACAAAAACGAAAAACCAACTCTGAGAGGCAAGACAAGAAGGCAATCAACCTTCAGCCGTGCAACCCCAAGATCGAGATGAAGTGTATGCATCAGAGACGCAAAAATATGAGATCAAAGAGGGAACCATCGAAGTGGACAGACCGATACAAGACAAAGAACGGTCAAAACGCAAGTGAAACAGGGATGAAGCCGTTAGACCCGTAATCGGAATCAGCCGCTACCCCCCCAGCTGGGACGTTAGGGTTGGGGTAGTTAGGCGGTTAGGGTTAGTGTTAGGCGTTAGGGTTAGTGTTAGGTGTTAGGGTTGAGGATCATATAAAAAAAAAGTGCGAGTTAGTATCAGAGTCAGAGTGTCAGTGTCAGTGTCAGTGCAGACATCAACTCACATACAAAATCAAGATAGTCAGACAGTCAGTCAAGTGAGCAACCGACCTATCTCAAACAAGTCAACGAGCGACCGTTTCAAAAATAAAATGTGCATCACAATCAATTGTGGATCAAGTCAACAGAGTCAGTCAGACCCACATTCCAAATAAGATGACGCCCCACTATTTGAAACTGAGTCACCAACACCAGTCACCAACACCAAGTCTAAGATGAATTGTGGATCAAGTCAACATAGTCAGACTCACATTCCAAATAAGACGACATCCCACTATTTGAAACCGAGTCACCAACACCAAGTCTGATGCAAGAACACTTAGGGTTACAATGTTTCAAATAAGATGACACTCCACTATTTGGAGCCATCGACACCAAGTGAGTCCAAACTAACCCCGAGTAACCCCGTGTGACCCCGAGTTCAAACGACATGGAAATAACCCCGTGTAACCCCGAGCTCAAACAGCACAGAAATAACCCCGAGTAACCCCGGGCTCATTTACGACAAACGACAAGGAAACAACTCCAAGCTACCCCAGCGTCACGCTATGAGAAGCGACCGGATCATATGTTTCTTATCCGGGAATAGGGCGCCCTATTCCACTAACCCCGAGGTCATTTCAAGGCAAAACGGACGAAAAAGGTGACGGAATAGGGCGTTCAGTCACGGAATGTCACGGAATAGGGTGTTTTGTGACGGAATAGGGCGTTCGGTCACGGAATAGGGCGTCCTGTGACGGAATAGGGCGTTCTCTGACACAACAGTAGGAGCCAGAGCATTTTCCAAATAAGACACTGGCTTGTTATTTGGAACATCCAAGAATGCAAAAGCGAGTACCAAGACGTGTCTGAGAGAGACAAGTAAAAATCAGGGATCAAAGAGGGAACCAGAGCATTTTTCAAATAAGACACTGGCTTGTTATTTGGAAACATCAAAAAACGCAAAAGCGAGTGACAAGACGTGTCTGAGAGAAAAGTAAAAAATCATGGATCAAAGAGGGAACCATCGAAGTGGAGAAGACGTCAACCATACACCAAGACCAAAGTGAACGGTCAAAGCATCAGTTGCGACAAAAACGAAAAACCAACTCTGAGAGGCAAGACAAGAAGGCAATCAACCTTCAGCCGTGCAACCCCAAGATCGAGATGAAGTGTATGCATCAGAGACGCAAAAATATGAGATCAAAGAGGGAACCATCGAAGTGGACAGACCGATACAAGACAAAGAACGGTCAAAACGCAAGTGAAACAGGGATGAAGCCGTTAGACCCGTAATCGGAATCAGCCGCTACCCCCCAGCTGGGACGTTAGGGTTGGGGTAGTTAGGCGGTTAGGGTTAGTGTTAGGCGTTAGGGTTAGTGTTAGGTGTTAGGGTTGAGGATCATATAAAAAAAAAGTGCGAGTTAGTATCAGAGTCAGAGTGTCAGTGTCAGTGTCAGTGCAGACATCAACTCACATACAAAATCAAGATAGTCAGACAGTCAGTCAAGTGAGCAACCGACCTATCTCAAACAAGTCAACGAGCGACCGTTTCAAAAATAAAATGTGCATCACAATCAATTGTGGATCAAGTCAACAGAGTCAGTCAGACCCACATTCCAAATAAGATGACGCCCCACTATTTGAAACTGAGTCACCAACACCAGTCACCAACACCAAGTCTAAGATGAATTGTGGATCAAGTCAACATAGTCAGACTCACATTCCAAATAAGACGACATCCCACTATTTGAAACCGAGTCACCAACACCAAGTCTGATGCAAGAACACTTAGGGTTACAATGTTTCAAATAAGATGACACTCCACTATTTGGAGCCATCGACACCAAGTGAGTCCAAACTAACCCCGAGTAACCCCGTGTGACCCCGAGTTCAAACGACATGGAAATAACCCCGTGTAACCCTATGTTTCTTATCCGGGAATAGGGCGCCCTATTCCACTAACCCCGAGGTCATTTCAAGGCAAAACGGACGAAAAAGGTGACGGAATAGGGCGTTCAGTCACGGAATGTCACGGAATAGGGTGTTTTGTGACGGAATAGGGCGTTCGGTCACGGAATAGGGCGTCCTGTGACGGAATAGGGCGTTCTCTGACACAACAGTAGGAGCCAGAGCATTTTCCAAATAAGACACTGGCTTGTTATTTGGAACATCCAAGAATGCAAAAGCGAGTACCAAGACGTGTCTGAGAGAGACAAGTAAAAATCAGGGATCAAAGAGGGAACCAGAGCATTTTTCAAATAAGACACTGGCTTGTTATTTGGAAACATCAAAAAACGCAAAAGCGAGTGACAAGACGTGTCTGAGAGAAAAGTAAAAAATCATGGATCAAAGAGGGAACCATCGAAGTGGAGAAGACGTCAACCATACACCAAGACCAAAGTGAACGGTCAAAGCATCAGTTGCGACAAAAACGAAAAACCAACTCTGAGAGGCAAGACAAGAAGGCAATCAACCTTCAGCCGTGCAACCCCAAGATCGAGATGAAGTGTATGCATCAGAGACGCAAAAATATGAGATCAAAGAGGGAACCATCGAAGTGGACAGACCGATACAAGACAAAGAACGGTCAAAACGCAAGTGAAACAGGGATGAAGCCGTTAGACCCGTAATCGGAATCAGCCGCTACCCCCCCAGCTGGGACGTTAGGGTTGGGGTAGTTAGGCGGTTAGGGTTAGTGTTAGGCGTTAGGGTTAGTGTTAGGTGTTAGGGTTGAGGATCATATAAAAAAAAAGTGCGAGTTAGTATCAGAGTCAGAGTGTCAGTGTCAGTGTCAGTGCAGACATCAACTCACATACAAAATCAAGATAGTCAGACAGTCAGTCAAGTGAGCAACCGACCTATCTCAAACAAGTCAACGAGCGACCGTTTCAAAAATAAAATGTGCATCACAATCAATTGTGGATCAAGTCAACAGAGTCAGTCAGACCCACATTCCAAATAAGATGACGCCCCACTATTTGAAACTGAGTCACCAACACCAGTCACCAACACCAAGTCTAAGATGAATTGTGGATCAAGTCAACATAGTCAGACTCACATTCCAAATAAGACGACATCCCACTATTTGAAACCGAGTCACCAACACCAAGTCTGATGCAAGAACACTTAGGGTTACAATGTTTCAAATAAGATGACACTCCACTATTTGGAGCCATCGACACCAAGTGAGTCCAAACTAACCCCGAGTAACCCCGTGTGACCCCGAGTTCAAACGACATGGAAATAACCCCGTGTAACCCTATGTTTCTTATCCGGGAATAGGGCGCCCTATTCCACTAACCCCGAGGTCATTTCAAGGCAAAACGGACGAAAAAGGTGACGGAATAGGGCGTTCAGTCACGGAATGTCACGGAATAGGGTGTTTTGTGACGGAATAGGGCGTTCGGTCACGGAATAGGGCGTCCTGTGACGGAATAGGGCGTTCTCTGACACAACAGTAGGAGCCAGAGCATTTTCCAAATAAGACACTGGCTTGTTATTTGGAACATCCAAGAATGCAAAAGCGAGTACCAAGACGTGTCTGAGAGAGACAAGTAAAAATCAGGGATCAAAGAGGGAACCAGAGCATTTTTCAAATAAGACACTGGCTTGTTATTTGGAAACATCAAAAAACGCAAAAGCGAGTGACAAGACGTGTCTGAGAGAAAAGTAAAAAATCATGGATCAAAGAGGGAACCATCGAAGTGGAGAAGACGTCAACCATACACCAAGACCAAAGTGAACGGTCAAAGCATCAGTTGCGACAAAAACGAAAAACCAACTCTGAGAGGCAAGACAAGAAGGCAATCAACCTTCAGCCGTGCAACCCCAAGATCGAGATGAAGTGTATGCATCAGAGACGCAAAAATATGAGATCAAAGAGGGAACCATCGAAGTGGACAGACCGATACAAGACAAAGAACGGTCAAAACGCAAGTGAAACAGGGATGAAGCCGTTAGACCCGTAATCGGAATCAGCCGCTACCCCCCCAGCTGGGACGTTAGGGTTGGGGTAGTTAGGCGGTTAGGGTTAGTGTTAGGCGTTAGGGTTAGTGTTAGGTGTTAGGGTTGAGGATCATATAAAAAAAAAGTGCGAGTTAGTATCAGAGTCAGAGTGTCAGTGTCAGTGTCAGTGCAGACATCAACTCACATACAAAATCAAGATAGTCAGACAGTCAGTCAAGTGAGCAACCGACCTATCTCAAACAAGTCAACGAGCGACCGTTTCAAAAATAAAATGTGCATCACAATCAATTGTGGATCAAGTCAACAGAGTCAGTCAGACCCACATTCCAAATAAGATGACGCCCCACTATTTGAAACTGAGTCACCAACACCAGTCACCAACACCAAGTCTAAGATGAATTGTGGATCAAGTCAACATAGTCAGACTCACATTCCAAATAAGACGACATCCCACTATTTGAAACCGAGTCACCAACACCAAGTCTGATGCAAGAACACTTAGGGTTACAATGTTTCAAATAAGATGACACTCCACTATTTGGAGCCATCGACACCAAGTGAGTCCAAACTAACCCCGAGTAACCCCGTGTGACCCCGAGTTCAAACGACATGGAAATAACCCCGTGTAACCCTATGTTTCTTATCCGGGAATAGGGCGCCCTATTCCACTAACCCCGAGGTCATTTCAAGGCAAAACGGACGAAAAAGGTGACGGAATAGGGCGTTCAGTCACGGAATGTCACGGAATAGGGTGTTTTGTGACGGAATAGGGCGTTCGGTCACGGAATAGGGCGTCCTGTGACGGAATAGGGCGTTCTCTGACACAACAGTAGGAGCCAGAGCATTTTCCAAATAAGACACTGGCTTGTTATTTGGAACATCCAAGAATGCAAAAGCGAGTACCAAGACGTGTCTGAGAGAGACAAGTAAAAATCAGGGATCAAAGAGGGAACCAGAGCATTTTTCAAATAAGACACTGGCTTGTTATTTGGAAACATCAAAAAACGCAAAAGCGAGTGACAAGACGTGTCTGAGAGAAAAGTAAAAAATCATGGATCAAAGAGGGAACCATCGAAGTGGAGAAGACGTCAACCATACACCAAGACCAAAGTGAACGGTCAAAGCATCAGTTGCGACAAAAACGAAAAACCAACTCTGAGAGGCAAGACAAGAAGGCAATCAACCTTCAGCCGTGCAACCCCAAGATCGAGATGAAGTGTATGCATCAGAGACGCAAAAATATGAGATCAAAGAGGGAACCATCGAAGTGGACAGACCGATACAAGACAAAGAACGGTCAAAACGCAAGTGAAACAGGGATGAAGCCGTTAGACCCGTAATCGGAATCAGCCGCTACCCCCCCAGCTGGGACGTTAGGGTTGGGGTAGTTAGGCGGTTAGGGTTAGTGTTAGGCGTTAGGGTTAGTGTTAGGTGTTAGGGTTGAGGATCATATAAAAAAAAAGTGCGAGTTAGTATCAGAGTCAGAGTGTCAGTGTCAGTGTCAGTGCAGACATCAACTCACATACAAAATCAAGATAGTCAGACAGTCAGTCAAGTGAGCAACCGACCTATCTCAAACAAGTCAACGAGCGACCGTTTCAAAAATAAAATGTGCATCACAATCAATTGTGGATCAAGTCAACAGAGTCAGTCAGACCCACATTCCAAATAAGATGACGCCCCACTATTTGAAACTGAGTCACCAACACCAGTCACCAACACCAAGTCTAAGATGAATTGTGGATCAAGTCAACATAGTCAGACTCACATTCCAAATAAGACGACATCCCACTATTTGAAACCGAGTCACCAACACCAAGTCTGATGCAAGAACACTTAGGGTTACAATGTTTCAAATAAGATGACACTCCACTATTTGGAGCCATCGACACCAAGTGAGTCCAAACTAACCCCGAGTAACCCCGTGTGACCCCGAGTTCAAACGACATGGAAATAACCCCGTGTAACCCTATGTTTCTTATCCGGGAATAGGGCGCCCTATTCCACTAACCCCGAGGTCATTTCAAGGCAAAACGGACGAAAAAGGTGACGGAATAGGGCGTTCAGTCACGGAATGTCACGGAATAGGGTGTTTTGTGACGGAATAGGGCGTTCGGTCACGGAATAGGGCGTCCTGTGACGGAATAGGGCGTTCTCTGACACAACAGTAGGAGCCAGAGCATTTTCCAAATAAGACACTGGCTTGTTATTTGGAACATCCAAGAATGCAAAAGCGAGTACCAAGACGTGTCTGAGAGAGACAAGTAAAAATCAGGGATCAAAGAGGGAACCAGAGCATTTTTCAAATAAGACACTGGCTTGTTATTTGGAAACATCAAAAAACGCAAAAGCGAGTGACAAGACGTGTCTGAGAGAAAAGTAAAAAATCATGGATCAAAGAGGGAACCATCGAAGTGGAGAAGACGTCAACCATACACCAAGACCAAAGTGAACGGTCAAAGCATCAGTTGCGACAAAAACGAAAAACCAACTCTGAGAGGCAAGACAAGAAGGCAATCAACCTTCAGCCGTGCAACCCCAAGATCGAGATGAAGTGTATGCATCAGAGACGCAAAAATATGAGATCAAAGAGGGAACCATCGAAGTGGACAGACCGATACAAGACAAAGAACGGTCAAAACGCAAGTGAAACAGGGATGAAGCCGTTAGACCCGTAATCGGAATCAGCCGCTACCCCCCCAGCTGGGACGTTAGGGTTGGGGTAGTTAGGCGGTTAGGGTTAGTGTTAGGCGTTAGGGTTAGTGTTAGGTGTTAGGGTTGAGGATCATATAAAAAAAAAGTGCGAGTTAGTATCAGAGTCAGAGTGTCAGTGTCAGTGTCAGTGCAGACATCAACTCACATACAAAATCAAGATAGTCAGACAGTCAGTCAAGTGAGCAACCGACCTATCTCAAACAAGTCAACGAGCGACCGTTTCAAAAATAAAATGTGCATCACAATCAATTGTGGATCAAGTCAACAGAGTCAGTCAGACCCACATTCCAAATAAGATGACGCCCCACTATTTGAAACTGAGTCACCAACACCAGTCACCAACACCAAGTCTAAGATGAATTGTGGATCAAGTCAACATAGTCAGACTCACATTCCAAATAAGACGACATCCCACTATTTGAAACCGAGTCACCAACACCAAGTCTGATGCAAGAACACTTAGGGTTACAATGTTTCAAATAAGATGACACTCCACTATTTGGAGCCATCGACACCAAGTGAGTCCAAACTAACCCCGAGTAACCCCGTGTGACCCCGAGTTCAAACGACATGGAAATAACCCCGTGTAACCCTATGTTTCTTATCCGGGAATAGGGCGCCCTATTCCACTAACCCCGAGGTCATTTCAAGGCAAAACGGACGAAAAAGGTGACGGAATAGGGCGTTCAGTCACGGAATGTCACGGAATAGGGTGTTTTGTGACGGAATAGGGCGTTCGGTCACGGAATAGGGCGTCCTGTGACGGAATAGGGCGTTCTCTGACACAACAGTAGGAGCCAGAGCATTTTCCAAATAAGACACTGGCTTGTTATTTGGAACATCCAAGAATGCAAAAGCGAGTACCAAGACGTGTCTGAGAGAGACAAGTAAAAATCAGGGATCAAAGAGGGAACCAGAGCATTTTTCAAATAAGACACTGGCTTGTTATTTGGAAACATCAAAAAACGCAAAAGCGAGTGACAAGACGTGTCTGAGAGAAAAGTAAAAAATCATGGATCAAAGAGGGAACCATCGAAGTGGAGAAGACGTCAACCATACACCAAGACCAAAGTGAACGGTCAAAGCATCAGTTGCGACAAAAACGAAAAACCAACTCTGAGAGGCAAGACAAGAAGGCAATCAACCTTCAGCCGTGCAACCCCAAGATCGAGATGAAGTGTATGCATCAGAGACGCAAAAATATGAGATCAAAGAGGGAACCATCGAAGTGGACAGACCGATACAAGACAAAGAACGGTCAAAACGCAAGTGAAACAGGGATGAAGCCGTTAGACCCGTAATCGGAATCAGCCGCTACCCCCCCAGCTGGGACGTTAGGGTTGGGGTAGTTAGGCGGTTAGGGTTAGTGTTAGGCGTTAGGGTTAGTGTTAGGTGTTAGGGTTGAGGATCATATAAAAAAAAAGTGCGAGTTAGTATCAGAGTCAGAGTGTCAGTGTCAGTGTCAGTGCAGACATCAACTCACATACAAAATCAAGATAGTCAGACAGTCAGTCAAGTGAGCAACCGACCTATCTCAAACAAGTCAACGAGCGACCGTTTCAAAAATAAAATGTGCATCACAATCAATTGTGGATCAAGTCAACAGAGTCAGTCAGACCCACATTCCTAGTATTATTACCAACACAGAAAACCACACCGATATCCTCAACACAGTCGGCCAAAAACACCTGGAAGGAATTTGAATTTCAAAATTCTGAGGAGACAGTTTTGTAGCCAGGGTTCGAAATAGTATATCCCGTGGATAGGATTACGTAATCGGACCCTCTATACATCCGTACGAAGGCACACAGTAAGGGGTGTTTTGGACCGAGGAATCGGGCACTCGGCAACTTGGGAGCTGAATTAGTACCCTTGCCCCTCGTCCCCTCCCCTAGCAAAGTACCTAGCCTTGATCAGGGTACTTCAGATAGTATAGGACTAAATTCTGCAAGTTTCCCCCACATTATTGCTTGTGTAATGGGTCATTCACTGAAAAGTCTCAAATCTGACACTAAATTGCCTGTAGAAATAGATAGAGTCAAGATTAAAAAAATCCCCTCGGTTATAATGACCCCCCGTATTGTAGCGCCATGTAGGTACCAGCACCATAATATTCCGTGAGGTATTGAGGTCAAACGGTGGCCTCGAACGTAGGATTGTTCGAGGAGGACCGCGTTTCCCACGCCACTTGGCGGGCCGGCTGCGGTGTCGGCGCCATTTACACAGTCGTCTACCGGCTACTCAGTTCCCCGGAGCCCCCAGCTCTGTGTCCCTACTCTCCGGAAGTGCACGGGCCGGCCACACACAGCTTCCACAGCCAACCACAGTCCTCCCCACAGCCGGCCACTGTGTTGTCCACAGCCCGTACTGTGGTCGGAGTCTGTGCACAGCCGCTCGGAGCTTCAACTTCACTGTGCACAGCAGCGCGGACTGTGCCGTCGGAGCCTGAACTGTGTACGCAGTCTGCGGTCACAGTTCAAATCTCCGCTCACTCTACTCACACAGCTCCGCCAAGTCCTTTCCACAGCCAACCGCAGTCTCCTCCTCGACATCATGCACTCTTCGCATCGCTCGCCACAGATACCACAGCAACACCAGGGTCTTCACACAGCACGAGCGCCTCCCCTCGCCAACTATACTTATCTCCCTAGTCCTGGAGTCCTCGAATTCACAACAAAACTCGGTAAGTCCTATCGTTTTCACTGATATATACTGACCTTCCTAAAACTCCCGGAACAGGTCCTATGTCATATGTAGGATACAAGCAGGATATAGGGAAGGGTATCAGGACACTTAGGAGATTGGAACTCGAGGTAAGCATTTCCCTCGCAGCGTCGCTCACTTTGTCTACATGCAGTCGTCGAATACGACGAGCAGTATTCACATCCTTTCCAAGAAATCCCGACAATCCCGGGAGGGCTTCAGCGTTGTGGAGCTCATGTACATTACTCGACTCCTCACCCTTTCACCACCGAGCCCACCGCGTTGGTTTCCATCACTAACACCAACCATAAATCCCGTCCACCCCCCACCCTCCCCCTCCCCATCACCGAATCACCGCACCAATGTAGCAACCCCACACGATGCCAATGTCAAGTTACCAGCACTAGCGGATACAGATACGGATACAGATACGGTTCATTTCTCGTTCACTGACTATCTGGAGTTGGGGATTTGCGGATGTAGGAGCTAACAATAACACGCACGTTTAAAAACTTACCTCGATGCTTGTGTAGGTAATTGTAGGAAGCATCGTCTCTAGAATATTTCGACGGCCATCCTCCAAGGTTGAGAAGAGCACTGGAGGCCATACTGGAGTTCGGTGCCCGAGTGAAGCGCACCTCAAATCCGACGTGCGAGGATTGCACTGGTATGTAGCTTACCTCCAGGTATCTAAAGTGACTTGATATAATTCGTAATCGCACCCAGAATGTACCCACGAAGGTCAAGGATAAGGCAGACCGAGCATTCTCCCAACTGCATTCCCCTACCCTTCCCCTACAAGCAGGTACCTCCTCCGCCGATCCATTTTCAATGTCCCCACCCGTCTAAGACAGTTCCGAAGACGAATTGGCCATATTTGGAGGGCAAACTAAAGTCTTTTCTCGACGCTTGAGAACGAAGGGGTCGCCTCGATCTAGCGATTCGTCATCCCCTGCATCTCCACCTTCCACGCAAGCGCAGTCGCACGAGCATCATCCAGTCATCAGAGTCAATCCATCTCTCGTGGATTATCTCAACGCTCATAGTACATTTCCGGAGTTCCAGACACAGATAGATCCGTATATTAATACGCAGTTGTTCATGGGAACGCAAAGTCCTTCATCCCGCTTCTCGTCAAGCATCATAAGCCGGTCTTTCCCTTGAAGTGTTCGTTGAGGCCTGAGGCTGGTTACTATTGATCCAGCCGTTCTTTCAACTGGTTAGTAGGCTTGTAAGCTACGTCTTCGAAACAGCCTCAGGGAATAGCTCCATGCTACAGACCCCACCTTCCACCTCGTTCTCGCAAGTCAACGAGCAGACTATGTTCTGGCCGTTCTCCACAATGCACAGGTGACACATCGTCGAATTGATAGTCATCGTCGTCGTCGTGTCCTTCAGACTTTCCCGTGAGTCCTTTTCCTTTCGAAAAATGTATCATCTCTTACCATCGCGGCCTTGCATAGTATTCTCCAACCTGCTCAAGGTCATATATTCTCGTGGTTTGAGACTCGTGCTCTCGCGTTTGCCGTGTTTCATTATCTATGAACCTGTTGTGCTATCTCTTATCCCCTGTCCCGACCTTACGATATCAGGAACGGTCTGCCCCTTCTACAGATACCGTACTTTACATCACTCGTTGGACTTGTTCTCGGTTTCCCTATCTCAATGGAGATTATCATATATTCTATGTAGTAGAGATTCATACAGAGATATGTTGATTCCACACACAATATAATCACCCTTGCTATTTTCTTACATCCTGTCCCCGGGCCTCTCGAAAATCTCGAGCACGAGCCGTCCGTTTTATCTCTACCTTGCTATATGTCTGTCCAACCCCCCAGTACTTTGTTCATGTCATCGCAAGGAAGAATACACTCGTCGACCTTTCTAGTCGCGAGTACAATGTCAAGGATCTCGGGGAGTCGAGCTGGGGAAAGAGGTGAGTCAACATGTTACGCCGCCGTGTTGTTGTTGTTGAGCACAAGATGGACAACGTACCAGATGCGACGGACCCTTCCTCGCAGTCTCCATAATCGTATTCACTATCGGGAGATGGAGTGAGCACGCAACATGTATTAGATGTGCACCTCGGACATTGTTCAACTAGTTCTTCTCAACACAAGTCTGATGCGCGAGGTTGGCTCGGATGAGTGACTGGAAGATAATGAGTAGAAGCGCGTACCATTGGTCGTTTAAAGAGGCAGAGTCGTTGGATATAGGTAGCCGGGAAAGTCTCCTTGATGCTCTCGCACTTTACTGCCATCTCGTCGCGTAGCACCGTAGGGTAGATATCGAAGCCAAGGGCAGACGATCGGGGTAAAGGACTCGCCGTAAACCCGAACACAACCTTTCCCTATGCACGATTGTACAATTCTGAAATTTTGAAAACAAACAGGATGATTCCGACAGGGAGATAATGTGTACCTTGGATTGCACGCCCCCGATTCATCGAGCCTTCATAGAAATTTCTCCATTCTTCTCGAGCTTTCTCGCCGTCGCGTCATGTCCCAGGTAGTCTACATGGGACTCTCGAGTAGGGAATGGTCCGTTGGCTTGTCACGCGCGTGTCCGATGATGCAGAGAAAGAAGAGAGATATCGAGAGAAGGAGGGACGTACCGTGAGTCTACAAGACCCTGAAATCGTCGACTCTGAAGTTCGTAGGTTGAGTGAACGAGACGAGATGCAATGGGGGATGAGATTGTGGATGGTAGATAACAAACGAAATAGCAGCAGCTGGAAGACACAATAAGGTGCGTTCCTCTTTGAACAATACAAACGTGAACGAGAACGAGAACGAGAACGTTGACAAACGGCGTACCAATCAACATACATTGGAGGTCGATCTACCTCCCCCAAGTCCCCGTCGATTCAACGGTCTGCGCTCTTTCTTCTTCGACAGTTGCAGTATAAGTGCTTTGTAATCTCAAGGGTAGGGATGTTTGCAAGTGAGAGTGCCGTCTCACTTCGTGGATGGGGAGTCTGGTTGAAACGAAGGTTGGGACTGCTGGGGGTGTTTTCAACGACTGGAACGAGCCGCCATTCGTTAGTAAGGACTTGGAAATTACGTCTTGTGGAATCCTTGGAGCACTAGTGGTGTTAGCAAAGTGATGACAGTGGAGAACTCATCGTGCTGACCAATCCTGCTGTCAAATCGACTTGAATATGAGGATTGAGCCGTCTAATCGAGAATTGGACCGAAAATTTGATGGAGAAGTCGATAGAGATTTCGCAAGCGAGAGAAATTGACGGGGTGCTGCTGTAATGAGACACGAGTAATGCCATGGGGAAGGAGTGAGACTCATCTTGGCTCCTGATGTCTTTCCAATACCAGGTTGTCCGTGAGTGGAGAGACGATAATGTTCCGCGAGCGTCGACGATCTCGGGAGTATCCGTGAATCCTTGCTCTCGATGATGAGGATCAGCTTTCGAGCACGTCAGAGGGCGATAGCGAGCGTCTGCGGTTCAAAGTTACTCATATGATGTGACTGGCGTTAATGCGAAAAGAGTCGACTGAGGGGAGATCCGTGGAGGTTGAACGAAGGCATAGCGGCATGAGAAGGATGAGAGACACGTAAGAAAACGGCGACGACGACGACGACGATAGCTAGATGGCTCGAAGGGGTTGAGTAAACAAGTCAGTAAGGGACGGAAGAGTACGCTCGTACACAGTGCAAAGTCCAACGGTGCCTCGCTCGATCATGATCGATATAATTCCCACGGGGTAAATCCACCGCTGGCGCTCGATTACCCCCGTGGGAACAATTGACGCCGAAATCCTCTGGTCCTCGTCGTTCTGCTCGATGTCAAGCTTCAGTACTAGCTCAAGTGGCCCAATTTTCGCATTGCCTTTTCGCATTCCCTACCGACTATCGACTATCCTCGAGATTGATCATAGCGGAGTCCGCACACAACTTGAGATCTCTAACCCTTCCTCCCCTTGGCCTCGGTCTGTTTCGTTCTCAACTCCACAAGTTCCAAAGCCGGAAATCGACCAGCTCGAGCCCGAATCCAAGTTGTCCCATGTCCATCCATCCCCCCGTGTTTATCGCGTCCATCGTTCCTTTCGAACTACACACTCGAGATCTAGCCGTCCAGATCAGTATCTTGGTAGTGCGTATAGAGTCCCTTGTATTATTCTCGAAACTGAGCTCATCCGTTCTTTTCTCCATCAGAGATCTTGAACACAGATACCACAGTGATACTTTCTCAGGTGCGCATGCAATCCATCTATACAACATTCCGAGATAGTGGCCTCACGCACTCGAAATCAAAGGCTCGCCGTCGAAAAACAAGGATCCAAGACGATGCAAGGGTGCTTTTGCACTCTGTCTCCATATACTCTCTCTGAAGATCGAGAAACATTGCGCCTTCCTCACCAGTCCAACTCCCAAAGACTTGACATACTGAAAATCAAGACTTAAACCATCGAAAAAGAGGCTATCGGGTCCTACAAAGGTACGTGCATATTTCGTCTCTTTTCTGATCCTTGGATACATAAGAATGTGTGTGTACTTCCCCGGAAGGTACGTGTTCAGAGCGTCCGTGGAATCTACTTGGTGAATCTAAGGCAGAGCTCGGGATCCAGCATCACAACCCAATTCCTTCCATCCATCTATCAATACAGCCGTCACTCGTCTCTTGTCAGTGAAAGATCGACATCGAGTAATCATTGCACCTCCTCGTCTGTCAAGCTTAGAACTAAACTCGCGAGCGCGTTGTCAGAGTTTCATGGCGTTTCGGGAGGGTGATTCTGGGAGGTTCGGACGACAGGTGCGTATTATCGTTCGCTGATGTTCATTTGCGTCGTCTCGTAGTGCCTCGAGCGATTCTGGGTTGGGAGTCCAGCCAATTCAATGGGAGTACTCTCGCCCCGCAGTTCTAAGTATCGGCGACCCCGAATATGTTGCCAAATACGTTGCTTAGAAACTCAACTTCCAGCAGGACGACCTCGACGAGTTCGAGTGGTTTGACTACGCAAAGTAAGAGGGGAGTCAGCAGTGGCGAGAGGAGTTGGAGTATTGGGATGACATGGGTGGCCGCAACGGTTGGGAGGAGGGCTGTGGTCGGGGAGGGCTTCTAAGTTTGCTGTTCCCGGTGCGTTTCTGCTTTCTCAGCCTCGTTTTCGCTGCTCGTCTTGGCCTCCAGTCGCTGCACTCGGACCGTTCCACTAGATCCACCACCTGGCAACGAAGACCACCTCCCCGTGTACAACGACTGCGATAGGGTTAACGAAGACCTCGTCGTCTACGACTGGGTTGACCTCGAACTTGCCACCGGCTTCAGCAACTCAAAGTTTTCGATGTCAGAGGTCAGAAACCTCTCTCGCAGACTTCCGATCGATCGGGTCTCTCAACTGCGTCACTGCGTCATTGCCTTCCCACACACTGTCCACGCCCAAAGCTGCCCAAAGCCTGGTTTCCTCGATTCGATTAGATTCCCCACTGCGGGCCGCAATGCTACCTCTCTGTCTCTTTCCTCTTTCCTCGCGTCCCGAGACCCTCTAAGTCAGCTTCGACAGATCCAGAAATTATCAATGCCGTGCTTACTCTTCGAACGCGGACTGCAGAGAAAAAGCAATTCGACGGCTGGGATTCTCGAGGATGGTACAAGCTTCCCACCCAACCTCGCGCATCGCTTCGAAGAGCAACTCGCCACACAGTGCATTCTTCGTTTCTCATCGCCTATGTAGAATTCGAGAGTCAACTCTACGGTGCACCGGTGAGTACTCAACTTTCAACGTTTGTTTTCGATTAAATAATCCTGATATCAGTCCTTTATCACCGCAAGAGTGCATTTACTCATGGCAATCACCGAGCACCGTCTCGTTCCCCTCAGGCGCACTACACAGACTCTCGTTACCCCGGAAAACAACGCACGCCGCCAATACTTCCCTCCCATCAACTTCCTATCAGAAACAACACTTGATTGCGCACCTTGGTCGTTCGACCCTCTCTGGGTTCCTCGCGTCCATATTCCACTTCTTCCTTTGCTAAACTACCCCTGGGATGATTGAGAACCCGATGCGACGCGAGGACATGGGGAGGGGTACACGACGTCGCACAACTAGGTGAGTAAAAACATCATAACATTTGTGTTTCTTGTTTTTCTACATAGCCCCCACGACATAGCAGTACCTTTGGTCTCGGGCACACTAGGACGACCACAGCGCTCACTTAAGACACGCCAACAATCTACTTGCACGGTACGTCTCTATTCCCTTCCCATTGCATACCATATCCTCGCGTCGACTGATTACCTCGATCTCGGCTTTCAGACTCGACTTTCCGGCGGGTTGTCGGCTCAACGCAGTCTCACTCTGCATCTACAAGTTAAAATCGAACGTCCCGTCACACGACCCAAACTCGATTCTACGGTGAGTTTCTCACTTCAATTCTCACATATACAGTACCGTGCTACTACCGACGCGATGATGAGGGACTACGAGAGTTCCGAGAAACTCTCGAGATATCCTCCCCGCCCAGGTCTTGAAACGATTGGGTTGGAAGACTCGAGGCTCCTGAATATCCAGTTTCTCCAAGCTACTCACCTGCAGACTCGGACCATCGCCTTCTCGTTCTCGCGGTCACCTCTGGCTTTCCAAACATCCCCGGAACTTCCGAACAAGTTCGAAGTCGCGAGAATAATGATCTCTGAGGTGCGTATAATTCAAACCTCGTCGTCTTACTTCATTTCCACCTGTATCGCGTACTTACACCGTCTCTCGATCCACATGGGCATGGACACGGATACGCTGACATGATGGGGACTTACCGAGAACACAAATGGAAGGTTTGGTAGCTCTTGGTAAGTCGTCCATCGTATGTTCGTCAACGCGTCGGCTTCTTTCTAGGTCGACGATTCAAGTTATCGATATTATAAGTACGCTACTAGGGAAGCTCGGTGAGTAAATGCTTTGGACTTTGCTTGAATATTTACTCACTGGCTTGATGGCTGATCAGAATAGCAGAGAACGATGATACGGATGGATAGCAAGACGGAGAGACGGATGTGAACTCCCCGTAAGCTCATGCTCACGAGCCTATAGGACGGGGCCAAGATAAAATAAGTAATTCAATTTATATTTCGTGTTCAAATTACATGGATGCACGACATAAGGCTGTCTACTATCTATGCCGTAGTCGTGGCTTGAGAAGCCACCCAGGTATACCTAACGCCAGTCTAACACTAGTGTTATTACTAACGCGTCGTATGTAGGTGAGTCTCATTATCCAACTAACTAACTACGGTTATTGAGATCGCTTCGCAGTACCCCCTTAGCCTACTTTACCACTCCTTCCCCACATCGATCATCCACGAAGTCTTCAACGGCGTCGATTGCCAATCGATGGCTTCCCACTCGAGTCATCTGCAATTATTCGGGCTGCGGGAACGACGTTGGGAGGTCCAAAGGTATGTGATCACACTTCATACTCTTAGTTCGCTTCGATATTGACACTCGAGAACTTCTCGATCGTTCAAGACGCGACAGAACGATTATATACTACGAGAATGGTCGTTCTACTCTCTCGAAGATCCAAGTCAACGGCTCGACATATACGCGTTATCGATGGCACTCTTTCCCAATCCTCTTTCCCAGTCCCAGCATCCTATCGATCTCAAAATTCCACCACAAACGATCCATACGCGTCGACGACGAGACTCACCAAGACCTCAAAGGTACGCCCCCTGCTATGACATCCACACACCTGTCAGCACAGAAGATTCTGGAGCTGACGGGCGCATTTGCCTCGTCAGTGACGACGCCGCGTTCTTCCATCTCGTTACTCCTCGAGACCTCGAACGATACTCCTAGTACTAAACTTTGCAATCGTCGAAAAAGAATCATCACTAAACCAGTCAACGGCTCGAGATCTGGGAGATCAAAGGTACACAGCTTTCTTCTTCAAAGTACTTCTTTTCACATTCCACAGATCCCCTCGATCCTCGATCCTCCACGAAACCCAACTCACCGCTCCAGAACCACGAAGAGAGACGAGTCGACGTCGGCCAGTGGGACTTCGTACATCTCGGTCCCAACTCCATGTCTCAACCATCGACGAAAAACGGCACATCCACAAGGCATATAATCAAAACTCGTCTTTCTCGCTCTCAACCTCCCAGCTTGCGCATCTACCTCCCGCGACGACGACGGAACGATGGGACTGGGAAGGAAGGAAATTGAAGGATACTCAGATCGAATTCGGTACTCTGGTGAGTAACCACCTTTTCTCTATGTACCAACGCTGTCCAGACCCATGGACATTCAAGTTCGCCACTCCAGAACCACGAGGAGAGAATGGCTCGTCGACGGCTCGAGGAACTGGGTGAATACCCACCTTTCCTCCATGCACCAATGCATGTCCATCGCCAATCCACAACTACGAGGGGGGATATACTGAGGTCGACGGCTCGAAGAACTGGGATAATCGACTCACGAGATGGTTGGAAGGTGAGTGATTTCGTCGTATCTCTTCTCGATGGACAGACAGATGGAATCGTTGACAGACATCACGCTCGGTCTCGAGACAAGTAGGGGTTAGATTTTGAGGGCAGGGGGATTCTCTGTACAAAGACGTCGAAAGGAGTTGTGTTTTCGGTATGTACTTTGAATACATCATGATAATCACCTTGTCTACATCGAGGGAAGTGAATAACGAGCTGCCTGAGTTCATCGAATGATAGTGGTGTGGTACTAAACGAAATGGCGAGTCATACACACTTCACGGTCAAAGCATCCGAGTCCTGAAGCCATTACCAACACTAATCCCCGACAAGTCACCCCGCGCTGTAGAGAGCACACAGGAACATGGGTGCTTCGACTTGCAGGAGAGATACGAGAGTCGAGATACTAAAGCTCCCCAAGTCCACTAGCTATAGTGGGGAAAATCGACACACGTCGAACTTCAGAGGCAGCAACGAATTCTATACGAACAAGTAGAAAAATACGCAATAAAATTATATTCTCGTTATCTATATCTACTTTACACACATCGTCGACGATCCACAACCACCTCGTATCTCATCCAAGTCGCGTGTATCGAGAACTGGGTGAGACGAACTTCAGATGGACTACAATTTGCAATCCTCTTCCTGAAGGTCCTTCTATGGGATCGGTTGGCTCTGGATCTCCTTCCGAGTCTTTCGTACCCGGTCGTGCAATCGCAATATACAACTCAAGGCGAACGGTGATGACGAAGGACCAGATGAGGTCCACGAAAAGATGTCGCGCGTTGCCTCATAATGAACCTGTGATACGTGCGCTGCAATTGGACCTACGAGGGGGAAGCTTTCGACTAGAATCAATATCAACATCAAACAACCCGTATCTTGACGAAGACTTACAGTCAGTAGTTCTTTTTGACTCAGACAAGTGAGAAGATTTATGAACTACAGGATGGAACACGAGGAGGGGCTCTGCCCCTCATCGCACATTGACGAGGAAAGCGAAAGTCGTGTGTAGGCGGAACTCCCGAGATAGCTCTGTCAACGAGAATCGAGATCCTGATCAACAGCCGATATCTTGAAAAGACTCACGGTTAGTAGATATCTTGGCTTGGGCACGGCGAAGGGATATGTTAACTACAGGATGGAACGCGAGGAGGGGCTCTGCCCTCATCGCACACCGAGAGAGACGAAGGTTGTGTGTAGGCGCGAGCTCGCGAGTCAGCCCTGTCAATGAGAATCGAGATGTCGAACAACCCATGTCTTGAAGAAGACTCACGGTCAGTAGATATCTTGGCTTGCACAAGGCGAGCGAACTTATGAATTACAGGATGGAACGCGATGAGGGGCTCTGCCCCTCATCGCACACTGAGGAGGCGAAGGTCATGTGTAGGCGCAAGCCCCCGACATTATCCTGTCAACGAGATCGATTGGAATCGAGATCGAGAAGGAACAGCCGATACTTTGGAGAAGATTTACGGTCAGTAGATATCTTGCCTTGGACTTGGACACGGTGAGAGAAATTGTGAATCAAAGAGTAGAACGCAATGAGAGGCTCTGCCCCTCATCGCCCACTCGCGTTCCGCAGAGTCAATGGACGAGACATAGTACATGATAGCCCGAACAGTCTCTTGCCTTCGAGGGGTTGCGAGATCGAAGAAAAAACGATTATGCTGATATTTGACGTCTATCAGCGATACGATTGACGCGTACACGACGATGAAACTTACCTTCAAAGTCGGGAACAGCAACGACGACGTCTTGGGAAGTCTACGATACGAACTGTGTCGTCGACTCAGTGACTGGAGAGTGATTGCAGAGAAGTCGTCTGGACAAAATCAGGGGCGGATAGACGGAATGAATCGACGATGCGCACATACCACGACGTTGGGCGACAATATTAGGACATCTACTAGAGGGTTTGGTGAGGCGTCAATCACGGAGAGCATAATGAGCTGCTTATCAGCGAGAACACGATGTTCGGAGCAAAGGAGACGGGGTGACAGGGAAAAGATCTTGCCAAAGCGAACATCGCGGACACAACAATACACTGGAAGAGATATGGTCGAGTGAGTACGGATCGAGTGATAAAGATATGCTTGCGTACTAAAAGAAATGTTGGTGTCATCAGAGCTACTGCGTACAAAGTCATATTTTACCACCAGCATAAGGATAACGACGAGCTGATTGAGTAACTCACTTTAAGTACACGACCTTGAGAACGTGAAGGTGATGAGCATGGACTGGAGATTGTGGAACTCAGAGGAGAACGAGGGAAGAGGAAGGAGATGGGGGAATTCGAAGAAATCCGGCCTGACTTTATACGCTAGAAAGGTGACCTTGTTATCAGTCTAAACAAAGAAACCAAACAGCTACAGAAACGGAGACTTACGTTTCCAAAAAGATGCAATATCGGCTAATTATCTCCCGCTGAAATCTGAATCTTCCAATCTGGTAGATTCGCGCGTGTGGCGCCTTGTGCGGTCCCAGCGGCTCGTGAAATGTATGGGTGTCACGACACCGCGTCTGCCGAATGACGAGTGGTGACAGGTGTGGTGAGAATAAGCCTGCAATTCAGGCTTTTCGGTCGCTTTTGAACGTTTCAGTGACGCTTCCCTACGACCAGGATCTCCAGATTGACTTACTATACATTCCTCACACATTTCCCACTCCTCGGTTGGTCAGTAAAGTGGTAACGTAGAAGCAGGCCCATCTTTGGACGTGCCACAAGCGTCTCGTATCGAGTGAGTCTTCTGCCTGGGTAGGCCTAGATGGAAATAAGCATCAATTTTGGTCGACCGAAAGAATGGACGAAAATGTACCGGCTGAAATGAGAAGAACGAGTGCCTGGATTTGCAGGCGCTATCTGACGTGTTTGGTTCGTGTCTCTGTACGTTTAGGGATATCAGAAAGTGGGCAGGACAAATGCGTCGAATGGGGCACGGACAACAAGAAACGCGTTCAGTGTTGGAGACAAAAGGGTTTGAAGAGGGAAGCAATTGTTGCAAACACGAATATATTGATTGAAAGGATGTCGATGTTGTTACTTACCGTACCGCCGTCATCAGACGATAATCCGTCACCGCTCATACCAATCAACTTTCGACGACGAGCAACTAATGCTAGTGTCAAGACGTACATTCTCCGACGCACCGTTTTTTCTTCGAGAGGACATCTGTCCATCCTCACTTAAGTTCAAAGCTCACCTAGAGAACGACAAGGGCTCGAAGCAGAGAGATGTTAGTAAGTTGTAACTGAGAGAGAAACTGGCGGATGGAAAGATGTCGGAGAGTTGGAGCTCAAGAGGAGTCGTGTTCAATGCCTACAAGAGGCTGGATGAGCGCAGTTGTGGCACGTATGATGGGCAGTGTTGGGGGGAAGGAGGCGTATGAAGTCTTGGGGAAATAATACGAGCGCCAAGTCCTGATCATACCGCGAGTTATTGTATGGGGAGTGATTATGAGGCGATTAGACGGTAATCTACAAGGAAAAAGCGTAACCTGGGACTCACCTGCTCGATAAGTTTCCGTCGAACAGATAACCTGAGAAGTCCCTCCGTGTTGCATTCTCAGAGACTGGTGCGTATCTTTCAGAGCTACCAAGGGGAAAACAGTGAAAGAACTCACCTAGATCGCAAACGAGAATGGACAGACAGAACGGTGTTGGATGTGGTCGTGAGTTCGTTGGTGATTGCTGCAAAGATATCCATGAACCGAGACTTCAATGGAGACTCTATCTGAGTTCGGTAAAGCGTACGATCTTGGGGCTACTGAATGTATAGATTGAGGACGATATTGGAGCCTGCAATCCAGGCGTAGAGTAGATTTACATTTATCTTATCTTGTCGATACAAGTTCGAGCTCCTCCATCAGCAAAAGTGCGGAATCGTGGTGACGGTTTGTGACCGTCACAAACGGCGGCAAGAGTATCGGGCCGTCCCGAGATCTGACTTTTGTTTTCAAGCTATGACGAGGTCATCGAAAACATAGCGAGCGCTCACCACCATCCATCGCGATATCGTACCTTCGCGAGGATTTGTGAGCCTCGTGTACCGTCTCAGCAAAGACCGTGGCCTGACGCACCACAGAGACATATTCAAGCATATCCGAAACGGTGCAAGGGTGCGTCTCCACCACCTGTCGTAGCCTAGATATCTACTTGACCGTGTAACGTCGCCTGCGTATTGTTCACGGCTGATGCCTCTCTCAGGAGCATCCGTTTGACTTCGAGCCCTTGGGACTTAGGATCACGGCTTACTCTTGGACTCTCACTCGATCTCGACATCTCTCGCGTTCCCAGGTCTCGATTCTTGTCATTATTGTCCGCGAAATATAATTCTTTTCAATTTCTGTCTCAGTCCCCTGCCAGATATTTACCCCAGCACCATCTTGTTAATAGGCCTTATCCGAGCATATTCGTCTCTAATGAGATGACTCCGACTCCGAACGTTTGATCCGAGCCTTTTCGTCGACTTCTTTTTTTCAACCAGGTTTTTTCGCCCTTTCTCTCCAACCCCACCCTCTTCTCCAGTCTGACTGGGGAGTCCTCGATATCGGGATGCACCTGAGTGCATTGCTCTTCATTTTACTCATGGTTTTGTGTAATATCTGCGGAAAAGACTACAGTACACCACACGGCCTTAAAATCCACCAACGCAAATGCATAGCTCAAGCTAGGGCTTCACGGGCTCCACTGAAGAGATCGCACGAAGACGCTATAGGATCTGTCGACAACGATGAATCGGCTCCCCTTGCGGCGCCTGGGTTGAACGTTGATGATGGCGCAGCTCAAAACTCCAACAACGTAAGACTATTTGCAGCTTGTTCATCGTTTTACATGGCTCATCTACCCTTAGGATATGATGGACGTTGACCCGCCGTCTCCGAGTCCACATGTCTCTCCCGCACCACCCTCTCCTCCTGTTGGACCGAGAGGACACTTACGCCGTCAAAAGAAGCTGCCAAAGCGATATCTCGATATCATGCCACCAGCTCCTTCTGCTCTCGCAAACGCTCCTCGTGCACCAAGCCCTGTCAATCAAGCAACTAATGCGCCTGCCGCTGCCGTTAATCCACCACCTGTCTGCTTCCAGACTGAAGTCAATCGTGCTGGGCTCTACAAAATATACCCGCAGAAACCAACCCACGATCCGGATGCAGGTATATCCTTGGACGACCTTTGCGATTCTCCCAATTTTTTGACCGCAAAACCTCCCTCGAATGAACCACCCCATATCCCGTCGTCAGAAGCTAATTCATCCGAGTCGATCTTTGCTCCCTTATTAAATGCCTCGACCGCTCGTCTCATGTGCTGGTTTCACAACGGATCCAACCTCAAATCTGCCGGTGAATTGGACCGTCTTGTACAGGATGTCCTTCTAAAGGAAGATTTCAAGGTTTCCGATCTACGCGGGTTTAGTGCGAACCGTGAACATGCACGATTGGACAAGGATTTTGACCAACAGCCTGTCGACGGAGATAACATAGATGCTCAGGTGCCGCTTGGTCCTCCAGGTCACTTGGACTCTGATACACCTGAGCTTCGAGATGGCTGGAAGACCGTTACAATCGAAATCCCTCTACCTGGGCCCAAGGTCAAGCGTGCAGAAAAGGATGCTGCGGTCTTCAAGGTGGAGGGGGTTCTTATCCGGCCTCTTCTTGATGTCATGAAGGAAGCGTTCCAAAGCGAGGAGTTTCTACGTTACCATTTGACACCGTTCGATAAGTTTTGGGATCCTACTCATGACCCCACTGACCCTTCCCACTCCACAACTACACCAGCACCATGTTACGAGACCTCTGGTATCCCTGAGCCCCCCCGGGACACGAGCGAACGTACGGTGAATTATACACATCACCGGCGATGCTCGAAGCTCACCGTGCGCTACCTGCACATCCTAACCTTGAGACAGTCATTGCGGCGTACATGTTCTGGTCAGATTCTACTCATCTTGCAAACTTTGGAACCGCGTCGCTCTGGCCGCTGTATACGTTCTTCGGCAACTTGTCAAAATATATTCGGGCCAAACCAACGTCGCATTCTTGTCACCATCAAGCGTATATCCCCTCCGTATGTTCGAACCACTTGATCGAGCCAATCCTTCACTAAACGATGTGTTATTCATAGCTTCCTGACTCTATAAATGAAGCTTACCGTGAAAAATTCCACAAAGCGCCGACAGCTGCAATGCTGACACATCTCAAGCGTGAGCTGATGCATGGTGTATGGGATAAACTCCTCACGCCTGCCTATGTTTCTTATCCGGGAATAGGGCGCCCTATTCCACTAACCCCGAGGTCATTTCAAGGCAAAACGGACGAAAAAGGTGACGGAATAGGGCGTTCAGTCACGAAATGTCACGGAATAGGGTGTTTTGTGACGGAATAGGGCGTTCGGTCACGGAATAGGGCGTCCTGTGACGGAATAGGGCGTTCTTTGACACAACAGTAGGAGCCAGAGCATTTTCCAAATAAGACACTGACTTGTTATTTGGAACATCCAAGAATGCAAAAGCGACTACCAAGACGTGTCTGAGAGAGACAAGTAAAAATCAGGGATCAAAGAGGGAACCAGAGCATTTTTCAAATAAGACACTGGCTTGTTATTTGGAAACATCAAAAAACGCAAAAGCGAGTGACAAGGCGTGTCTGAGTGAGAAGTAAAAATCAGGTATCAAAGAGGGAACCATCGAAGTGGAGAAGACGTCAACCATACACCCAGCGCGAGACAAAGACCAAAGTGAACGGTCAAAGCATTAGTTGCGACAAAAACGAAAACTAACTCTGAGAGGCAAGACAAGAAGGCAATCAACCTTCAGCCGTGCAACCCCAAGATCGAGATGAAGTGTATGCATCAGAGACGCAAAAATATGAGATCAAAGAGGGAACCATCGAAGTGGACAGACCGATACAAGACGATCAAGACAAAGAACGGTCAAAACGCAAGTGAAACAGGGATGAAGCCGTTAGACCCGTAATCGGAATCAGCCGCTACCCCCCCAGCTGGGACGTTAGGGTTGGGGTAGTTAGGCGGTTAGGGTTAGTGTTAGGCGTTAGGGTTAGTGTTAGGTGTTAGGGTTGAGGATCATATAAAAAAAAAGTGCGAGTTAGTATCAGAGTCAGAGTGTCAGTGTCAGTGTCAGTGCAGACATCAACTCACATACAAAATCAAGATAGTCAGACAGTCAGTCAAGTGAGCAACCGACCTATCTCAAACAAGTCAACGAGCGACCGTTTCAAAAATAAAATGTGCATCACAATCAATTGTGGATCAAGTCAACATAGTCAGTCAGACTCACATTCCACATAAGACGGCACCCCACTATTTGGAAGCTAAGTCACCAACACCAAGTCTAAGATCAATTGTGGATCAAGTCAACAGAGTCAGTCAAACCCACATTCCAAATAAAATGACGCCCCACTATTTGAAACTGAGTCACCAACACCAGTCACCAACACCAAGTCTAAGATGAATTGTGGATCAAGTCAACATAGTCAGACTCACATTCCAAATAAGACGACATCCCACTATTTGAAACTGAGTCACCAACACCAAGTCTGATGCAAGAACACTTAGGGTTACAATGTTTCCAAATAAGATGACACTCCACTATTTGGAGCCATCAACACCAAGTGAGTCCAAACTAACCCCGAGTAACTTCGAGCTGAAACAACACGGAAATAACCCCGTGTAACCCCGAGTTCAAACGACATGGAAATAACCCCGTATAACCCCGAGCTCAAACAGCACAGAAATAACCCCGAGTAACCCCGAGCTCATTTACGACAAACGACAAGGAAACAACTCCAAGCTACCCCAGCGTCACGCTATGAGAAGCGACCGGATCATATGTTTCTTATCCGGGAATAGGGCGCCCTATTCCACTAACCCCGAGGTCATTTCAAGGCAAAACGGACGAAAAAGGTGACGGAATAGGGCGTTCAGTCACGAAATGTCACGGAATAGGGTGTTTTGTGACGGAATAGGGCGTTCGGTCACGGAATAGGGCGTCCTGTGACGGAATAGGGCGTTCTTTGACACAACAGTAGGAGCCAGAGCATTTTCCAAATAAGACACTGACTTGTTATTTGGAACATCCAAGAATGCAAAAGCGACTACCAAGACGTGTCTGAGAGAGACAAGTAAAAATCAGGGATCAAAGAGGGAACCAGAGCATTTTTCAAATAAGACACTGGCTTGTTATTTGGAAACATCAAAAAACGCAAAAGCGAGTGACAAGGCGTGTCTGAGTGAGAAGTAAAAATCAGGTATCAAAGAGGGAACTTAGGGTTAGGGTTAGGGTTAGGGTTAGGGTTAGGGGTTAGGGTTAGGGTTAGGGTTAGGGTTAGGGTTAGGGTTAGGGTTAGGGTTAGGGTTAGGGTTAGGGTTAGGGTTAGGGTTAGGGTTAGGGTTAGGGTTAGGGTTAGGGTTAGGGTTAGGGTTAGGGTTAGGGTTAGGGTTAGGGTTAGGGTT
>QUOL01000036.1:0-54477 GCA_009761415.1 Sarcomyxa edulis
TTGATTGGCCGGTTGCGATTCTGAATGACGGGGGTGCTACAAAACTGAATGTTAGACTGCGTAATGCAAAGAGAATAGGAACTTACGATTCGGTAGGTCTCAGTAGTTGACGCATCTCCACGATCCAAAGGAACAATGCCATGATGTTGGACATCGGGTGATTGGTTTGATACCCGGGTGCCCGATCGACAAGCCATTGGGACAATGGAATAAAACCCTGGGCAATCAAACCCTGTGGAATGAGATCACAGGCTCCAATGTCAAGGCTATCGACTGGGTTTGTGATGAACGCGTAAACGGCAGGCTTGATGATGTCATAGTCGGGGCAATCGCGAAGATTTTCAATATAGTTGTGGCGCGTCCCGGTAGGGCCACGTAGAGATGCCTGGATAGACATGTCAGAAGCGTAATATTGAATCAAAAGGCGTTGATTTTACCTGTGGCATCATACAGTAGAAGCACCAGCCTTGTGGCAATCCCAGCCCATTTTTTCGCCACTCTGAATACGAGAGGTCCTCGGCAGTGCCAACGGCTTTGTCGCACGTGGAGAGTGGATGATGGTGCCAGTCCCCACCGCCTCTGCTCCAACAACAGGGACACTTACCGCGTAGTTTGGAAATAGCTAGCCGAATGTTGGCAATGATGGACTTGTAGTGTAGCTCCTGGTTGTTGAATGAGTGGTGAGCAACACGCGTAGCAATGCCAGTACTTTGACGATTTGGAATAATGGCGTTGCCTAACTCTGAAGCTAGAGGGAGTGGAGTAACGTGCGATGAGGTTGGAGTAGGACTTGACATTACAGGTGCCAGAGTGTTGTAAGGATGGAAAGCTAGCTGTTGGAATGACGGCGAAAGGTCACGAGGTTGGGGATCCGTAAGCTCCTCATCTGCTTCAGGTGAGTAACCTTGAAGACGCGGACGTTTAGCGGGACTTGGTGAAACCATGGAATAATCACCGTTTCCAGGTGTATAAGGAGACGAGTCTTCGAATCGTGATGTAGGGGGAGTATACGATGAATTGAACGCATCAGGGGACGGCGTCATTTGGTTTGCACGGTAGGTACTGAAGGGATCACTTTCAAAATTGTAGCTCGAACTGGATGCAGGCGGCGATGATGCACGAGACGGTGCAACGGATGAAGGACGCGATCTTTAGTGCAGGATGAGTAATGCTTTCGCAAGAGATTGAGAATGTGAAACGCACCCAGAGAGACCGATTTGAGGCGTGTTGGGGCCAGATACCCCGGGCAGGTTCTTCGTGAAAGATGCCTTAGCTTGCTGTGAACCTTGGGCCTGGTTGTATTGGGCCTTGCGAGGGTGAGGTGAAGTCGATGGAAGCTTTTGGAGATGGGGCTGGGGCACAGTGCCAAGGTTCAAACGAGGAATTGGGATCATTGACGGTGGGGGCATAGATGTTGGAGGTGGGGTCTGCATGGGAGCTTGCCTCGGCGGCCCTGGGATTATCTGGACAGTACGAGCAATTGGCGCCTGGAGTGCACCTTGACGGTCGCAGTTGTCGCAATGTTGGGCGTTGGCCAGGGACATGCAAGTCAGGTAGACACCGTCAAGGAAGACCGAGAACACAGTTCGACGACACTGTTCTTTGTTCAGAGCCCATGGTCCTAATTGAGCTCCGCCAAAATCTTTGCCACTGGTCGGTACAGAGGGGAGAGTACCGGTCGGAATGAAAGTGATGTCGTTAGATGGAAGTCCATCTCTGCCTCCACGAGAGCTCTCCTGATACTGATCCATGATGCTATACGAGAGGTTATAGTGGAGAGTATCACGAACATGAGGATAATCGACGCCGCATCCGAGAATGGTGGTTGCAACGATGAACTTATTGACACCGCTGATCCAATCCTCAAAGGCCTCATGGTTTTCATCGGACGAGTTCCGAGAGTGATAAGACGGGACATCCAACTGTAGAGCGACATTTGTGGCATCGTTGATTGTGCGACAGTAGATAATACCGCGGTCCTCGTTCCAGTACTTGGAAGCCGCACGTTTGGCATAGGTGACGATGGCCGAGATGAGGAGGATAGGCTCGTGATACCTGGACGGAGAATGCGATCTCAGTGTCGAGCTCCACACATACGAATGATGTGCCAATTGTTGATTTCAGTAGCCTTGCAAAAGTCAGGGACCAGTTGAGGCCCAAGAGAGCCAGTGAGTGCGGTAATATGTGAGTCGAACTCCTTCAATCGAGAGAAGTACTCGAATGCACTGCGGTAATTGACGTCGTGAGAATCTGTGAGCTTCATCGAATACAAATCTCGCCAGTCGGCGTTGTTTCGAGAGCGCAAGGCAGTGACTATTTAATTGCAGTGTCAGGACTTGGATAATCATAGATATGATAGGATAACGTACGCTCAAACTCGTCAAAAATGGCATGTTCAATGGAGACATACATGACCGTAGTGTCTGCATTGAATTTCCCATTTGGCATCCAGCGCGTATACGATACGCCGATGGCGTGAGCTCTTCTCTCAAAGTCGGCGTGCAAACCCGAGATAGGAAGTATCACGATGGTGGTGAGTCCGATATCTTCGGATTTCGCGATCATCATAACGAGGATGTTTTACCAAGACCTGCGGGAAGGATAGCAAGCGTAGGGTAGCGTCTACCCACCATAGACTCGATGAGCTCGGCTTGCTCAGGACTCCGAAACTGTGCAACTGGGTCGTTGATGGCTTTTCGAAAGTTGGAGAGACGAGACGGGTGGACAACAAGCGACGTTGGTGGACGCAATCGGCAGGAGTGTACGAAGGAGGGGGTTCGGGAAGTACAAGGCAGCAAATTGAGCCATATAATCTTCAACGGCGCTTTTGACGGTGTCTTGAAGGAACCGCCGTGTTTCGTTGGCGATAGAACGGCCCAGTGTAGCCACGTCAAGACCAATGGCCGACGGAGTACCTACACCACCTGTAAAATAGAGGTTAGTACGAAAATTAGAAGAATAGCATTGAATAAGTACCCGTAGCAGTGGTTCCCAGCATCACGTCCCCTCCTCCGAGGACATCTCGCACCGGTGGATTGTCCTCCGACGAAAAACGGAGAGGTTCGTCCTGACCCATCTTCATCAGAGCTGCCACGATCGATTGACTTTCTGACATCCTAGGACGTGCCGGGGATCTGCGTTGGCAATGCTGTCTGCATTTATTCCGTAGGTACCCACAGAAACGCCGGTGGTACGCCCTTGACCAACGTCGTAGAAATACTGCTTCGCAACCTCGAACGCGTGAGGATCGCCGTGGCGGCGAAGGATCCCTGTAACGAGATGACGGTAATCACGAATTTTGATCTTGCAACCCAAATATTTCTCTGTGCAAACTCCAAGCGCTTCGCTGACTTCATCTCCGGTCATATTGGCGTAGACCTTGGGAAGAAGACAGATCTCGTAGCGAATGGCCTCTCGTTCACCAAAAAAGAAATTCATGAGCATTGCTTGGAAAGGCCGGAGTATGACGAGCTCGTAGATGGTTTCTTTGGCAACAGCGACGGTGGGACAGTGAGGAGTGAAATTGTCGCGAAGGAGTTTGTACGAGGTCTTGTCCTGAATCCCAACGATAGAAAATGTATGATTGAGTATCTGTACATTTCGTATATCACCTCCTGGAGGATTTGCAAAGGCTTCGCGTGCGAGCTCAGTTGCCCGTGAATAAGGACCACACGTAACGATAGTCTTGATGGTATTGTTCGTTCGAAGCTCCTCGAAGACTTGGAGCATATGCATGCATGGTTGGATTCTCCATAACGTCTCTGTACCATTGGTATACGTAAAGTGAGCAGCGCGATGGGGGTCCGAGAGTAGCCACTTGGCGTAGGTGTGCTGGTGACCCAGAAGAGACGTATTACGTGGGTTGTTGATGAACGAAGCCCCGGGAGTGAGATTGCGTGGGTTGTCAACGAGCTCTCGGATGTCGTACTCAAGCACGAGCTCGCGAGGGATATCTTGAGCAAAGAAGATTTCCTTCTTCAAGAGGGTGTTGTAATCTGCTTGGAGGCCGTCTACAAGTTTGCTAAAGTTGTCGAGATCGATGTAATGATCTTTGTATATGAGTTGACGACCGTATTCATCGGAAAATGAGATGTTTGCTTCGTTGTGATCGTTGGTACGCATGGCACGAATGAGGCACATGCAGTTGAACAGGTAAGTCATAGGAGTTTCTTTGCGATCTTTGAGGTAGGGTTCGACTTCCAAGTAAGCTCTGAAACGGGATTGCGGTTAGTGGAATCAAAGGTAAGGGATGAGATAGAACGCACTCTTCACCGTCGCAGTTCTTGGCTTCCATAGTCGCGTGAATGTGGTAGAGCATAGCCGCACGACAAATGTACATGAGTTTAGCGATGGATTGAGTGATATCGGCATTGGACTTGATATTCCCTTCAGGAGCCACGGACGAGAGGACGAGATAGCAGGTGACGGGGGAGAAATACTTGTCGAGCTTAAAGTCTCCTTTGGTATGAGCAAAGAGGGCGTAAGTTACTTTCTGGATGAGCTTAACGCATGGTGGTTCCAGTAGTTCCTCTCGCAAACTGTCAGCGAATTCAATGAGGATAGTTTTCTGAGAAGGAGTGAGGGGGTATTGGTATGGTACGTCCCAGCCCTTGGCGTTGCGTATAAGATTGAATATACCCACTGCCCAGTACGATCCGTACTTTATGAGAGACGGGTCTTTGAGATCGCGCATAATCTCGAAGCTTTCCCTCCTGCACGCACAATGAGTCGAAGGTGGAAAGAAATCATGGGAGACACGTACTCTGTCGTTTGCGCGATCATTTTGGGGAGCGAAAACGCACTGTGGGTGTGGAGAAGGGGTTTGACACCTAGAATCCATTCAACGACGACTTTGCGAATTTTTTGCAGGTGACCGTCGTCAGCAGTGGGTAAACGAGTGGCTTCCTGAATGTCCTCTGGTGTTAGATTGGTCAGATGGCGCATCCATCCCTCCCGTCTCATGAACTGGCTTAGGTCCTGATCCTCGCTGGCGATGGACATGGGTATCTTTCGAAAATCGCGTGAAGGAGGCAGGTTGTGTTCAAAAACCCAGAGGGCGTCGTGCTCTGCGCTGGAAGCCAGCGGCAATGCATCAACATTGACCTCAAACGCTCTACGCGGCCCGGCTCTCGTGAATTCCTGACAATAGCCGGTGTGATGCGAATGCGGTAGACTGTGCGGATTAGGACAACGATCCGGCGTGCGTTGATGTGAGAATAGAGACGCAAGAACGGGAAAGCCCCGCCCACACCGATCACAGATGTAGCATGGTGGAAGGATTGGGAGGCCGAAGATTGGGGGGGGGTTGTCCGTTGGAACGGGGGGAATGTCGTCCAGAAGCCCAAACTCTGTCTGAAGTTCGGTGGCCATGGTGTCCACAACATGCTTAAGTCCGAAATCGCGTATAATGTGGCGAATTAGAGCATTGGGCGCAACGCAGCATCCGCAGTAGGTGCAGATGAATGTTCGATACTTGATATTGATAATAATGGCGAATGCTGGAAGATTATGGGTCTTGTGGAGAACAACGGTCGTGGGTTCTGCGTTGAAAACATATTTGAGGGGGTCGAAAGGCGGCAATGTCATGGTGTGGTCGGGCAGTTTTGCTGGGAAGTCATCGCGGCGTGTTTGGCCGAAAGACGGGTGCACAGAGCCTTCAGGGAGAATGGCTTTGACTGCTGGTATTGGTCCATATCGGAAATTAGGGTCTACAGGTGAATCCTGTGGATTAGGGGGTGTGACGGTGCAATTGCGAGCGTGTTTCTAGTGTGGTATTAGAAGACAAAAAGGTATGACTATAACACGGTCTACGACATTTACCTTGAGGTTCACGGGGTCTAAGAGTCCAATCTGACAATTAGGGCAGTGGAATAATTGCGTCGAGGCCGAGCGATACACATCGAGAACGCCATTGGTGTAATCCACCGTAACCTTCAACTGGTGAAGCATACGTTGGTGGTAATCCTTGTTGTCGCAATAAGCGGCGGGGTTACATTTGTCGCAACGAGATGGAAACTCGGGTGAAGCAACAGATCGGGAATGCCTGAAACCGATGAGTTGATAAATTCACGAATGTGGAACGCGAGGACTTACGCTGTGAGGTATTCGAATGGTGAAATAGAGCCAAGAGACAGCTTCGAAGGCTTCGAGGCCCTATTGAGACGATCAGTTAACCGAGGGTATAACTGGCGATAATTGGACTTACATGGAGGCAAGATATTGTTGTAGACCCTGAAAAAAAAAGGAAGTACAGTGAGGGAGGAGGGGAAAGGATGGAGCACTCTCAGAAAACGCAACTCGCATATATGAATATGGGCTGCAAAGAAGCATGCCCGAAATGGTCAAAACAAAGTATCCCGGTGATCATTCGTCGGGCTTCTCTACTTGGCAATATGGCACCTGGATTGCTTTATTAAGGCTGAACAGCGCTGTGATTTCTTGAGTATGACAGTTTGAATGTTAGATAGCCAGACATCTTGATTAATATAGCTAGGAAGCACATGGTAAAAGTGAGAAAGTACGAAGTAGGTATATGAATTAAACCAAATGTATGCGCAGGAGAAATGCGCGGGTAGGCTGATGCGCAAAGGTGGGAAGAGCTATAGGATATTCAGGCGAGACAAGTATTGCGGATGAAGATGGTGAGTCCAGGTGTGATCTGGAGCAGTGATCGGGGAAGGAGGCTCGTAGAGCACGGGAACACTAATCGATGGATGAGCCAATGCCAAAAGACAGTTAGGATTGATATGCGTACCTTTTGATACCACGTTCCAAAATCCACAATGTGTATATCCTCCTGGACATTTACAGTGCAACGACATAACAGTTGCAGGTCGAGAGATATAGATGAGTGCCCAACATATCGAATTGCTCCCGAAGTTGTCGGGATCTCTTGAGGAGGGCATGAACGCTGGTCACCGTATTCAACGTTCAGGTGATAACTCGGTGTATGCGACGACTGCGGTGGGGAAAGGTGGAATATCCTTCTTCCACAGCAGCGCGAGTAGCGTTGAGGGCACCGTCATGTCGATCCTTCTTCTCTCCGACCTCGACTTCACTCGACCCACCGACCTTGTAGACTCCAGATATTGATCCCGGGATTGCCGGGGACTCTTGAGGAGGTGAACGCGGATCTTTGGTTCGAGATTGCAAGCGAGGACTTGCGGTATATGACGACTGCAGTGGAAAAGTGGGACGAGTCAGTCTGTTGAGAAAGCGTTTGGCTTACCTCGGGTTTCAGACCTCTGCAAGATCTCCCTCCTTCACTAAATTCTGCTTGTATCCTGAATATAACGTGGTGGGAACGAAACGTCTTACGGAGCGCAATAAGCTGTGGAGAAGGTCAATATTAATAATTTCTTAGAAAAAAGGACAACTTGCCGAGGTTGGCTCAAAGTACTATGATGGGTGAGGACATATTCCTCGCTAAGATATGCCAACGACCTAGTGATATGGTTGACGATATAGATAGTAGGAAGGAACATTCGGTCTTGGGCGCTGGGGCCTTTCTTGGGCGCTAGGGCCAGGAGGATTGAGATGTGTATGGAGAGGAAGCGAGATCCTTATAGAGGGCGTGTAGTATGCTGTACCTCGGAAACCCGAAGGTAGTCAGCATATGTAGTGGGCTGTACCTCGGAAACCCGAAGGTAGTCAGCGTGTATGGAGGAAGTGGGACTTGGAAAATCGAACATCTAATCGGATGTGGCTGTGTCGCGATCTTCCCACGGGGGTATTCGACCGCCAGCGGCGGATTTGCCCCGTGGGAAACTGCGGTGTCGAACACTTGAAAATTTCGATGCGATCTCCTCCTTCACCCATCCACGTCACCTTCACTGCGCAGGTTTCTGCTGTGAGGTGTCTGGACTACAACTACGAACGGGATATTCTCCTTCGACCACGTCACCTTCACTGTGCAGGTCTCTGCTGTGAAGTGTCTCGAGTGCAATTACGAACACGATCTACGGCCAGTATCCACGTCACCTTCCCTGCCAGGTATCCATCCTGCTGTGAAGTCTCGCAAGTACAATTACGAACGGTGCGTAATTGTGTCTGGAAATCATGACTATTCTAACTGCTTCGCTACTCTCGATAGTATGTCTACGATTCCCACTTACAGAAAACTCGTTGCGCACACCAAACCCATACTCCTCGAAGTCCGGGTCGCACTCTTGAGGAATTCAAGAACGTCTGCGCAGCCACATCACCTGTTTGCTTGCGCTCCTCTAGATGTTCGTCCATCTCACGCTCGATGTCCGTCATCTTCCGCGTTCGCATGTCCATGTAGAGTGATCAAAACTTCAAATGAAAAGACATTTTAGACGTGATCGAAGGCGCGTCGCGTGTCGAGACCTTCAGTGATTTGTTGTAGATTGAGTTCGGCGGATGTAAAGCACCAAGTCCTCCTAGAAGAGATCCGCGTGAGCGTACTCCGTCAGTCTTGACATCGTTTAGAGTTCTTTGGAGACGACGCGCGTGAACTTGCTATCTGTGATTCGTGACCACCATACCATCATTGAGGCGAATTCAACTACATCTGCCACCAGAGCATGTTGATCTATCGTATGAAAAGCCTCTCCATGGCTCCAGAACTGGCGCGTGATATGGCCAGCCGTACTTGGGAGGCGCTATGTGACCTCCACAGGCATGGGTGGGTTACGGACAGGATGTTGGATGACAGGAGAACGCAATGGGTTGTTGTGTAAGTATGTTCTTTTGAACGACAATTTTCTGTCTCATTAGGTCTGGTGAAGTTGGGACTGGCATAACCACAGCGGAAATCCTAATAACCTACGTTGGATCACCGTCCGATGCATCAGTGAAGGTGATCCCTACTACACGCGTACTATGCATGTATACGAGGATCGTATCTTGCCCGAGGTTTGGACCGAGCGACGCAGGCCGGGAACGCCTGGATATATCCCCATTGAACGGTCGTCGTACATCTGGGTAAGTAGAATTTACCGAATATTCGTTCATGCTAACTGTGCGTGTCAGCAGATCTGAGTACCCTGCTATATCTACTGTATGATATCATCTTGCATTCTGACTGTATATGATATACCACCATCTTGGGGTTACGGTTCAGCAAAAAAGTGCGTGGTTTCTATTTTACTTCATACAATACGACACTGGCATAAGACTACTCCTGCGAGAGACACCACGAAAAGGCCATGCAAAGTATATAATCGCCAGCGTCGAGGAAATGGGGTATGATTGATTAATCCTCCTGTCCCAATCATTACTAGTAGTCTCCAACGATCTCGGTGATGATAACTTATAGCTCGTCGTGGTCTCTGTCGAGGTCGTCGTCGTCGTCGCTTGGAGACCCTGATCCTCCTCCGCCACTGTAAAGTTTAGTCGTAATCGGGTTTACGACGGCTTGTACCTCTGCAATGACATAATCGATCAGCACTACAACGGCAAGTCTCAGAGACATAGAGACTCACCAGCCAACTTCTCTTCAAGATCCTCAACACTGGCGCTCGATCCGTTCGGTGGTCTCCTTAACGGCGTTAAGGATGACCTTCTTGTCATCATCGCTGATCTTTCCGCCCAATCCCTCCTGGTCTCCGAGTTGAGTCTTCAGTCCGTAGACGAACGACGACAGCGAGTTAAGGGCTTCGATGCGTTTACGCTGGGCCTCATCTATACAAAACAAGTCTAGTACGAGAAGTCGGACAAAAAACGAGTAACTCACCCTCAGAAGCGAACTGCTCAGCCTCGGCAACCATGCGGTCAATCTCCTCCTGCGAAAGACGTCCTTTCTCGTTGGTGATCGTGATGGATTCAGATTTACCACTGAAGTAACGAGTCAGTAAACGAACGAACAGACCAGCTATTGCAGTGCGACTCACGTTCCCTTGTCAGCGGCGGCAACTTTCATGATACCATTGGCATCAATCTCGAAAGTGACCTCGATCTGGGGCACACCTCTCGGTGTAGGTGGGATACTGGAAAGTTCGAATTGACCGAGAAGATTGTTGTCCTTGGTCAACGAACGTTCACCCTCGAAGACTTGGTTCAAGACAGTGGGCTGGTTGTCGGCGGCGGTCGAGAAAATCTGGCTCTTCCTGGTGGGGATGACGGTGTTACGAGGAATCAACTTGGTGAAGACACCACCGGTGGTCTCGATACCGAGGGTCAAGGGGCAAACATCAACAAGGACGACATCGGCGGTTCCTTCAGCTCCGGAAAGGATACCACCCTGGACGGCAGCACCGTAAGCGACAGCTTCATCGAGGTTGGTTCCCTTGAATGGCTCTATTCCGCCGAAGTATTCCTGGAGAAGTTGTTGGACGATGGGAATACCACTGGAACCTCCATCGAGAACGACCTGGGTTGTCCACGAGTCAGTGAGAAGAAGCCTACAATGTAGGACGGCTGCACTAACCTCATCGATATCCTGCTTCTTGACGTTGGCATACTTGAGAACCTGCTCGACGGGCTTCATCGTCTTGCGGGACAGATCCATGTTCAACTCCTCGAACTTGGCCCGAGTCAAAGTCTCCGAGAAGTCGTTACCATCCTCGAAACTCTCAATCTCGATTATGGTGCTCTGTTGGCTACTGAGGGTCCTCTTGGCCTTCTCGAATCTCGACCTCCCTCTTCATTTTACCAAGAGCCCTCAGGTTGGTGCTGACGTCAGTACCAGTCTTCTTCTTGTAGGCCTTGACGAAGTAGTCGATGACACGGTTATCGAAATCCTCGCCTCCGAGATGAGTGTCTCCGGCAGTAGCGAGGACTTCGAAGACACCGTCGTCGATGGAGAGGAGAGAAACATCGAAGGTTCCTCCTCCAAGATCGTAGACGATTATCTGAGATTCACCGCCCTTCTTGTTGAGACCGTAGGCGATGGCGGCGGCGGTGGGTTCATTGATGATACGGAGGACCTGGAGACCGGCGATGGTTCCGGCGTCTTTGGTCGCTTGACGCTGAGCGTCGTTGAAGTCTGGGGAACCGTGTGAGAAACAGGCCTGGCGCGCAGATAAAATAGTATGATCTCACAGGCAGGGACAGTGACGACGGCGTGGGTGACCTTCTCGCCAAGGTAGGCTTCGGCGGTCTCCTTGATCTTGCCAAGAACTGACGCTCATTCTTCGGGAGACTGGTTCGACATCGTGCGGGAATGATGGTACGTCCACAGGTGATAGTGTGAGTGGTATGGTGTTGGAAAAGGTGAGGAGTGGACTGGAGTTGGTGTTGGAGTTGGTACACAGTGCGGCGGGCTGGTTGTGTTGATCGGTATATGGACTGGAGCTGTGTCGGGCATGTGGACGGCGCTGAGGACGATAAGGGTTTCTGGCTGTAATGACTGTGATGTGCATGAGCTCCCGGGATTGTCGGGATTTCTTGAACAGGTTATGAGCGCTGCTGGTCGTACTCGGGAGTCGACAAAATGAACGAGGGAAACACTTACCTCAGATTCCAATCTCCTGCATGCCCTGATTCCCTAACACTAACCCTGCTCCTATCCTAGATGATATGAGATGAGAGCCGTCATAAAGCTTTGGAGAAGGTCAGTCTATTTAGGTCAAGAACGATAAGACTGACCAAGTTTTGTCGTGGTGAATGGGATAGAATAGCAGACTTGCTGCAACGCGGGAGATAAGTAAGTTGACGAGGGGAGTGGTAGGGTGCTCGTGCTGTGTGAAGACCGTGACTGTGCGGAGCTGTGCTGTGGCATCTGTGGTGGACGACGACGAGACTGTGCTCGGGCTGTGTGCGGAGCTGTGCATAGAGTGAGCGGAGATTTGAACTGTGACCGCAGACTGCGTACACAGTTCAAGCTCCGACGGCACAGTCCGCGCTGCTGTGGAAGCTGTGCACAGTCAAATTGAAGCTCCGAACGGCTGTGCACAGACTCGGACCACAGTACCCACTGTTCTTTCGTTTCTTTCGTTTTCAAGACTGCATGCCGGAGAACCACCTGAGAGGAGAGAAGAGGATTGAAGTATACAGTGAGTCTTCGTCTGCCCTTGCTTCAATGTCACCACCTGGGTACTAGGTGCACACTCCTGATGTTCTCAAGACAAGACGACACGACGATCTACCACGAGTATACTCCCTGCTCATTCTCCAGGACATCGCTTCAAGCAGAACCAACTATTCCATCAGGACCTATTTCTTCTGCTTTCGCCGTTTCGACGCAGGACTCACCTTCACGACTAAATCGACGGCTCGGAGGTGCTGCTTAAGTCGATACGGGACATCAAAGGTATGTACTCTTTGTTCTTCGTGCTTTCTTTCTCTTCCATTCAATGCTCACCGAGGAACGAGTAGGACATGGAGGTAGAAGAAACATCGAGCGACGTTCAGTTTCGCACGGCGAAATCGGGATACAAATTGGTGAGTATATGTTCAGTGTGCGCTAAGGAGGAATACAAATCTCTAAGTCTCCCGGAGGAAAGGGTGAGTACATTCTCTCGCAGCTTCGATAGCACGCGGTACGGAGGGATGAAGCACCAGAATGGTGAGGGTGAGTACGTAGCTCGTAGTGCTATGGACATCGGATGGAGGGGACTCGACGTGGATTTCAGGGCATGCGCGATGAATGGATGGGTCGGTGGAACTCGTTCTTAAGATCCCCGTGCAGACGAGTCGTCAACCTTGAATGCGATGGGTATAGAATATTGAAAACCAGATAAATATCATGTATTATGTGTATACTAACAATACATGTACTCGTAACCATCCCTCCCCAGTCCACCATTGAATATCCGTACTTTTAACTCCCAATATGCCTGCGTACTCGGTATTTCAGTCTTGAGAGGGAAGGCGGAGACTATCATAGTTTCTGATTGAGAATGCGAGGTACGAGGTGCTATGAGTGGAGCTCGAGCTCGAGCTCATCGATATCCGTGACGGAGTAGATTCCACTTGCACGGGGAGTGAGAATATATTCTATATATCGATTGACAGTGAGGAGTTGGTGGTAGTCGCGCTGTCGTGAGATATTGCATGAGGCACTTATGCGACGAATATACTGAGGATCGCTGCACTGAGTGCAACGAGATGAGGTGAAGTTCCTCACTTCTCGAATGCGCTCTCCACCCCACATAAAAACCACTTACTCGACGCAATATCTGCCTCCTCGCCTTGCTGACCTGCAGACTATAATAATGTACGCGCAGTAGGCGTCGAACGGGGACAGCGGTTGCGCATACTAGTATGCGTGTCCTAGTGATACTGAGCGAGTGCAAAGTTGAGGTAAGCAGCGCGTTCGAGGCGTTTGCGTGCTTCGAGAGCTGGTATGGATCTATCTGGAATATATGTTTCAAAGAGGGAAGGAGGGAAGGTGAAGTGTGAGGGCTTGTTGAGGAGAACACCGTATGCGTAGGCAGATTGAGGGACGTCGATGGAGGCGAAGGTAGCTGCGCGGTGGAGGAGGCGAACGGCGAGTTCTAGGCTACTCGCCAGACCGAGCTGACCTATGAGGTGGGCCATTCCCATGTGCTGCAAGAGATGTCAGCGACTGGGCGACAGCGGGTTACTCGGACTCACATCACAACTCTCGACACCGAGCTTGACTCCCCGTTCAAAAGAGTCCTTTGCATGAGGCGCCGTTAAAATTCTCATGGTCTCTTCCGAGTCTGAACATGCCGCAACGTAGCCTGCTCTAGCTGCTGTTTCGAAATCACGAGTTGCAGAACAAGGGTCTTGACCGACGTGCGGTAGACATGAAACGCAGCAAAATCAGCACATGAATGACTGCTTCTGTGAAATGGGGAGGCATTGAAGTGGGTGGATCTGAGAACGATGGGCACGGCGATCTGAACGAGATGCGCTAGCTGGGGGTCTTGATCTGAGCAGGACCGACTGGGGTGTCTCTTGCGGAAGTTTGCTGGAGACGATCTACGAGGAAAGAGAGTATCTGGACCAGGCGATAGGCGGTTGTGCGCAAAGTTGCAGGTCAAGTGGTGTGCATAAGATACTTGACACTGTATACCTCCCGGGATTGTCAGGATCTCTTTCTTGAGGCGCAACGAAACCTGCTCGTTGTATCCGACAAAACCCTAACCCTGAGAGACCACTGACGAAAGACAAGGAAAAGCAGACTCACATAATCCCCGGCTTTCACTTGCCCTTCTTGACTGGCGCACCCGTTACAACAGGCGCGAACGCATGAGTTTGGTATGTCTGCGTCTGACCCCGGACCAGCACCCGATGCAGGTGTCGTCGTCAAAATGGTTGTAAGGGGGATATCGGGATAGGTCACATCTCTCGAACGCTGTGCAGCGATAGCCTGCGGATCGTCGACGATGTATTGCTGCATCCAGGAGTGGAAAGAGGAGGGTATGGATCCAATCGTCGATGTCGACGTTGATGCTGCCTGACTTCCACGTACCCTCAACAACGTCATTCCTCTGGTCCCTGGGAGAAGCCTCTTCTGCTCGCAGCTTCCACCAACAACTCGTTCGAACTCGATGTCCCACTAGGATTACTGTTTCTTCTCACCTATCCCCTCTTTCTTTCCTTCTCGTGTCGAGAACGCCGTTGACTTTGGCGTTTGGTGATATGCGACTTAGTTCAAGTTCTGTTATTAGAGTGGTGGGTATGGATAGTCTCGCAAGCTAGGCCGTTGGTGTGGAGGAGGGGATGCGCGCGACTTGTATCTCGGCTTCATAAATCAAACCAAAATATATTGTGAGCAATACACAGATAAGCGAAAGATGGCAAGGTCAAGCATCGTTGCAACATAAAGAGAATACAAATTTATTGAACCATTGCAAAAGTTAGAACAAGGACATCTCTCGGCGCCTGCTAAACGATACGACACTAACCAAATCAATGTACAGACCTTTGACGTGTTTCGCCGATGGATCAGTAGAAGCCCGCCGTGATTCGGATGTGGGGAAAGTAGAATGAAAAACACAGATCTCTGGGCTATGAACTGACGTGTGGGCTGCTGTTGCCTAGTGGGTGGTGGTGCATCATAACGGGCGCAAATCTCTCCCGGGTTTGTCGGGATCTTGTGTAGAGGTCTCGAACCCCTGCTTATAAGTCGAGGAGGAATGTGAGCGAGGGATTTACTTACCTGGAGTTCATAACCGGATAACCCCTCCAAGTCTATCCCCTCCGAGTCCTGATTTCCTCCACTAGGTCCAGCTTGTATCCTAGATATGAGGTAGGACCTATTGTAGGTGTAAAGAAGATTAGTACAGATAAGCGATAGGACTTACCAGGTTTCGTCGTGGTTAGTGAAAAAAGCCACAAATCTGAGTCGCAATGCGGGAAACCGTGTGTGGGTGGTAACGTTGACGAGGAGAAGTTAGGCGCTCGTGCTGTGCAACTGTGGTGTTGCTGTGGCGAGGGAGGAGGAGACTGTGGTGAGCTACGAGGAGACTGTGTGGCAAGTGGATGTGGAGTTCGATCGGAGATTTGAACTGTGACCGCAGACTGCGTACACAGTTCAGGCTCCGACGGCACAGTCCGCGCTGCTGTGGAAGCTGTGCACAGTCAAATTGAAGCTCCGAACGGCTGTGCACAGACTCCGATCACAGTACGGGCTGTGGACAGCACAGTGGCCGGCTGTGGGGAGGGACTGTGGTTGGCTGTGGGAGCTGCGTGGCCGGCCCGGTGGACTTCCGGAGAGTAGGGACACAGAGCTGGGGGCTCCGGGGAACTGAGTAGCCGGTAGACGACTGTGTAAATGGCGTCGACACCGCAGCCGGCCCGCCAAGTGGCGTGGGAAACGCGGTCCTCCTCAAACTATCCTACGTTCGAGGCCACCGTTTGACCTCAATACCTCACCGAATATCACGATGTTGGTATGTATATGGAGCTACAATATGGGGGGTCATTATAACCGAAGGAATTTTTTTAATCTTGACTCCACCTATTTCTACAGGCAATTTAGTGTCAGATTTTGGCTTTTTCAGTGAATGACCCATTACACAAGCAATAATGTGGGGGAAACTTCCAAAATTTAGTCATATACTCTCTGAAGTACCCTGATCAAGGCTAGGTACTTTGCTAAGGGAGGGGATGAGGGGCAAGGGTACTAATTCAGCTCCCAAGTTGCCGAGTGCCCGATTTCTCGGTCCAAAACACCCCTTACTGTGTCCCTTCGTACGGACGTATAGAGGGTCCGATTACGTAATCCTATCCACGGGATATACTATTTCGAACCCTGGCTACAAAACTGTCTCCTCAGAATTTTGGAATTCCAATTCCTTCCAGGTGTTTTTGGCCGACTGTGTTGAGGATATCGGTGTGGTTTTCTGTGTTGGTAATAATACTAGGTTATCACGAGCGGTTATCACGAGCGGTTATCACGAGCGGGTATAGCCAATAATCGGTTATCATGACACACTATGTCGGGTTAGCGGTCAACCCTACTGTACAGTTGCACAGCTGAAGGTTGGTCTATCTTCAGCTCTTACCTCTCAACCAACGTATCTAACAGAGACTAGATAAGAAGGATAGACTTAGAGTGTATAGACATGAGCATTCTGGTTCTGATAAGCTTGATCCTGGTCTTAGCGTTCTCCTTTGTTTTTGTGTCGCGTTGACCGTTCACTTTGGTCTTTGTCTTGCGCTTGGTGGATGGTTGACGTCTTCTCTACTTTGATGGTTCCCTTTTTGATACCTGATTTTTACTTCTCACTCAGACACGTCTTGTCACTCGCTTTTGCGTTTTTTGATGTTTCCAAATAACAAGCCAGTGTCTTATTTGAAAAATGCTCTGGCTCCTACTGTTGTGTCACAGGACGCCCTATTCCGTGACCGAACACCCTATTCTGTCACAAAACACCCTATTCCGTGACATTTCGTGACTGAACGCCCTATTCCGTCACCTTTTTCCTCCGTTTTGCCTTGAAATGACCTCGGGGTTAGTGGAATAGGGCGCCCTATTCCCGGATAAGAAACATAGGAGCTTGGATCTTCACACTTCGGCATAGAATGTCAGATGAAGCATGGTCAGAATGAATTCTCGTCAAACAAACGATAGGCAGCACATCAGGTCAAACGGCTGCCACTGGGGAGTAGCTTCGAAGAGCGATGAAAGATCTTCACCCCAAGCTCGTCGGTGCCCGACGAAATCAGAGCCACTTTTCTCCTCTAAGCTTCCTTGCGAAAAAAAGGTCCTTCGGTTGAATCGTGACGCGTTTCGCGTGAAGCGCAGCGAGACTGATAACGTCTAATCTCGTGGAGAGCAACGGTTCCGGGGCGGGAACGGTGGGGTTTCTTTGCTTTCCCGCCCTTGCCAGAACTCGCCGTTTTGTAACCAATTTGGGGCTTAAGCTTCTTTGTACTGTCAGCCTTGCCTACTGACTTTCTACCAAACTGTCCGGATGGTTTCACTCCGTTTTGCTTCTGAAGGAGGTTACGAGGGGGTTTTGTGAACAAACCCAAGAGAGTTGATCACTGGGAGTAGGGCTTGACCCGTGAACTGCGTAGAAGAACCATTCCGAATGGTATCGTCCGAGCTTGGAAAGGAAGTAGTTACACTGCTGGAAGATCGATGTGAGAATGTAACACTGTGTGGGGCGATATTTTCTCGGTTATCGATGGTATACAGTCTACACTTTGAGTTAGGTGAGCTTACATTGGAAGAAACAACAGTTCCACTTACTCTCAGCTGCTTGTACTCTTCATTCGTGTACGTGGTCATATGCTTTGGGAGGGCTGCAAGCCAGAGTTTTTCTGAGCCAGGGAAGGGGGATTCCGGGCAGTGAGAGACTACACTTACCATAAGACACACCTTTTTAACTTGGCTCGCCTGTCCCAACATGGCTTCCGCCAGGCCCTGCAGGAGAGTGGTTCCATTTCCGGGGCCGACTCGGGCCATTCCCCATTCATCGCCCCTGAGTCGCAAAGGTTAAGCCTCGATTGCATTTCTTGGTTTGCTGTCATAGCAAACACTGAGTGGTAGAAAGGAAGATGTTTGTGTAGAACGGAGTGAGTCATAGTGGTAGTGGTGGTGGTGGTGAGAGAGATCAGATTAGATTCCCACAGTTCAAATTTTCACGGAATTTTGTCTGACTTTGACGTTCATATACATTTGCACTACTCTACAGAATGTACCACAAGAAGTTGCCGATGGTATCTAGTACGTCTAAACCCATTGTCCACCGACTTTCCTTGAGGTCACCGACTTTCCTTGAGGTGCGACATTCTCTCGTACTCACCCGGATCACTCACAGCCAACTCACCCTCAGTACGGAAACCTTTATCCACCCATAGAAGCAGTCCCCTTATGCCCTACTGAGTAGACAAAGCACGCTGCTCGCCGGCCTACACAGGAACGGATGAATGGGTTAGGGTGGTGGAAGGAATGAGGATTGTTGAACCGGATGGAAACTCAATCACTAGCTTGCGACCCTACAACATTAGGTGGCCGCTCGGAGTAATATAGCCAATAAGATATGTACTATGTGGAACAAACAGTAAGAGGAAGGGCCAGTCTTCGGAGAGAGAATCAGGCTTACGTCGAGTTTGAATCCCCTACGAATCACGTCGAGTTTGATCCCTTACGAATCTTTGATTTCTCCACTGACTCTTGCTTGTATGCTAGATGTGAGGTAGTGTAAATGAGACCTGTTGTGCACTGAGTCCGAATGAGACAAGTGAGATAGTGAGCGATATCGTAGCGACAAACGTTCGGTCTTGGGCACTGAGCCTTATCTTGATGTGGCTGTGTCCGGATCTTGCCGATCACAAGCGAATCAAAGCTTAAAAAAAACACGTGGTCACGAGCGCGTCGCGTCAAGTCCGTCGCGTCTCTATTTTTAGGTCATCTATTGGGCACACCTTCTCTTCGGGCAAGGATACGGTTGGGAAAAACAAAGATTACAAGACTTGAGACGCGTGGACTCAATCGGTCAATTGTGACATCGTTCAGAGTCCTACCACAGACGAGCCGCGTGAACACACTTTCTAGCAGTCGTGACCGCTATTGACCTTTCTAATCACCATAATCACCACCACAACATGAACATCTACCGTTTGAAAAGAATCTCGGTCTCTTCTGATGAAGCGCTTGAGATGACTGATCGTGTTAGGGAAGCATTAGGGGACCTCTACAGTCAGGGGAGAATTTCAGCCCCCATGATGGACGATTCGATTACTCAGTGGGTCGTCGTGTAAGTACATGCCTCTCGGCGATGAGTTTTGTTCTCATTATGTGTGGTAAAGACATGATTGGCATGATCATTCCGACAACGACCCGACCGAAATTCCCTGGATCACTGTCCGATCCCTCAGACGACAGAATCCCTGGTACACGCACACCGTGCATGTGTACAACGATCGATTGTTGCCCGACGTTTGGAAAGAAAGACGGTACCCTGGAACGCCGGGGTACATCCCTATCAGACGGCGTTCGTACACTCTGGTAAGTGGAAGTCACCGGGCCTCCATTCAGGTTAACTCAGAGGGTCTACAGCTCTGAAGTATATCACGTCGGTGTACGGTCTTAGAGGGTTTCCGATGTTACATAGGGTTAGAAAAGTTACTGAATGGTGTCGCGTTAGATTGCTCCGACTGAGTAAAAATATGATACATTGATGAAGTGCGATGTGGTAGCAGTGAGAATACATTTTGTCGACTAATCCAGATCACCAAGTTCGCTCGTCGTCTAGAATCCCATACCACCCATACCACCCATGCCTCCCATGCCTCCGCCCATACCACCAGCTCCACCAGCCTTCTCCTCCTCTGGCGCGTCAACCACACAGCACTCACTGGTCGTCAACAGACTCGCAACACTGGTCGCATCGACAAGAGCAGTCCTGACGACCTTCAAAGGATCAACGATACCCATCTTGATCATGTCGACATACTCTCCCTTGCTCGCGTCGTATCCCCATGCAAACTTCTCCTCGCTACCGTACGTCGACAAAAGGTTCCAACGATGACACTTGCGTCCTCGCCCACGTTGGAGAGGATAGTTCGCGATGGCTGAGTTAGAGCCCGTCGGATGATAGCCACACCGAGTTACTGATCAAAGTTAGCAGTGGGGATAGGCTTAGCGTTGGGCAACGTTGGCGGACTGGTAGAGGTAGAGGTAGCCGGGGAGGTAGTAGCAAGCATCAGACTAGCTTTGAGGAGAGCGACACCTCCTCCTGGTAGAATTCCTTCTTCCACAGCAGCGCGAGTAGCGTTGAGGGCGTCGTCATATCGGTCCTTCTTCTCTCCGACCTCGACTTCACTCGACCCACCGACCTTGATAACTGCCACACCGCCGCTCAACTTGGCCAACCGTTCCTGGAGCTTCGACTTGTCGAATTCGGATGTCGTGGGGTCATTTACGATGGAACGAATCTGTTCGCAACGAGCTTGGATAGCGTCCTTGGAGCCGGAACCGTTGAGGACGATGGTGTCCTCCTTGGTGATGGTCATCGAGCCAGTCGAACCCAGCATGTCCTGAGTTGCCCGCTCGAGTTTGATGTCGAGCTCGTCTGTGAAGACCGTTCCGCCGGTAAGGATAGCCAGGTCACCGAGGATAGATTTTCGGTTGTCTCCGAAGCCAGGTGCCTTGGCAGCGGCGACCTGCAGCTGACCGCGAAGCTTGTTGAGGATGCAGGCAGCCAGTGCCTCGCCGTCGATGTCCTCGGCGATGATGACGAGTGGGCGACGAGCCTGGGCAGCAATCTCGAGCGAGGGAAGGATGTCCTGGAGATCAGAGATCTTCTTCTGGAAGAGGAGGATGAAGGGCTTCTCGAATTCGACCTTTTGCGACTTGACGTCGGTGATGAAGTAGGGGGAGATATATCCTCTGTCGAATCGCATACCCTCGGTAATCTCAATTTCATCGTCAATGGTCCGTCCCTCCTTGACCGTGATGACACCCTCTTTTCCGACCTTCTCCATAGCCGTGGCGATGAGTTGACTGACGTGAGTGTCACCGTTAGCAGAGATGGTGGCTACCTGTGCAATTTCGGAGGTGGTGGTGATAGTTTTAGTGTTGGCAGAAAGGAAAGCGATGACACGGTCGACGGCTGCCTGGGAACCTCGTCGAAGATTCATGGGATTGCATCCTGCAGCATGAGGGTTGCAGTCGAACGCATGAGCTTCTTGACCTCAAATACTAGTCCCGGGATTGGCGGGGACTCTTGAGGAGGTGAACGCGGATCTTTGGTTCGAGATTGCAAGCGAGGACTTGCGGTATATGACGACTGCAGTGGAAAAGTGGGACGAGTCAGTCTGTTGAGAAAGCGTTTGGCTTACCTCGGGTTTCAGACCTCTGCAAGATCTCCCTCCTTCACTAAATTCTGCTTGTATCCTGAATATAACGTGGTGGGAACGAAACGTCTTACGGAGCGCAATAAGCTGTGGAGAAGGTCAATATTGATAATTTCTTGGAAAAAAGGACAACTTGCCGAGGTTGGCTCAAAGTACTATGATGGGTGAGGACATATTCCTCGCTAAGATATGCCAACGACCTAGTGATATGGTTGACGATATAGATAGTAGGAAGAACATTCGGTCTTGGGCGCTGGGGCCTTTCTTGGGCGCTAGGGCCAGGAGGATTGAGGTGTGTATGGAGGGGAAGCGAGAGCCTTATAGAGGGCGTGTTGTATGCTGTACCTCGGAAACCCGAAGGTAGTCAGCATATGTAGTGGGCTGTACCTCGGAAACCCGAAGGTAGTCAGCGTGTATGGAGGAAGTGGGACTTGGAAAATCGAACATCTAATCGGATGTGGCTGTGTCGCGATCTTCCCACGGGGGTATTCGACCGCCAGCGGCGGATTTGCCCCGTGGGAAACTCCGGTTAATAACCGGCGTCGAACACTCGAAATTTTAATCTCCTCCTTCACCCATCCACACCACTTCACCGTGCAGGTTTCTGCTGTGAGGTGTCTGGACTACAACTATGAACGGGATATTCTCCTTCGACCACGTCACCTTCACTGTGCAGGTCTCTGCTGTGAAGTGTCTCGAGAGCAATTACGAACACGATCTACGGCCAGTATCCACTTGACCCTACCTCTCCATTGTGCTCATCGTCTCTCCATCGTTTTCATCGTTCTCATCGTTCTCATCGTTTTCATCGTTCTCATCGTTCTCATCGTTCTCATCGTTCTCATCGTTCTCATCGTTCTCATCGTTCTCATCGTTCTCATCGTTCTCATCGTTCTCATCGTTCTCATCGACTCTCCATTGTGCTGATCGTTGTTCTCATCGTTCTCATCTCACTGCCAAGACCACCAGTCCCATGATCAAGTGCAGCTGTGATTTTGATCGTAGATATAACCTACGATACAAGTGACAGACCCTGTTATGGACATTCCATCCCATAACTTCTCCATAAAGTCTCGTGAGTGAAATGGGCGATAGAAATGCGTTGACCGTCATTCCACTCCCAGACCTCGTGCGGTAATATCCTACCTCGTACCCAGATCATGTCACCAGGGAGATACCGAATGACAAGGTTGAGGCGTTCAATGTACAATTCGCCACCTTGAGTGAAGTGACCCAAGGTTACCATACATGCCCATGACTTGAGAGGGTCATTGCGATCTGGGTGGTTTGGAGTTTGGCGGTTATACATTATTGCACGTCCTTCGGCGATGAGGGGGTCATAGGTAGACATTCCGCGAAGGTAGGGATGCTGCATTTCGGCAAGGTGACGGAGCTTTTCAAGTGATTTGAATTGTTGGGGATCGATTTGGTGGTACGACTCATTCACGGCAATGGAGAGGTAAGAGAGGTCATGAAGTAATCTTGTAGCGAGACCGAAACGTGTGGCACTTTTGAGAAAGTCGGCAGAAATCGTGGGGACGTCTGTCTGTGATGGTATCAGTAGGTACAAGGAGCGACAGATACGAAGTACTCACGGGATGGCCTATAGCATGCCAAAGGACCACGAGTTTGATCAACCCTACCGTCTCGTCTGGTCGCTTAATGTAAGAGGAGGTTTGGTTACGCCCCCCTCCATCTGAGCCACCTCCGACAGAGAGGTTCGCGGCTCTCCCAAACGTGATTAACGTGCTTGTCAATATTTGCTATCTCAACCATATGAGTAATGGTGGATTCAAAGGCCTGAATCTACATACCTGAGCTACTGGTTGCAACGCGTTTGGTATGGAATATACAAGGGGAATGCCGTCCGACGAGAGAGCAACGCGTGATTTTCCGTCAAGCCATTCGGTCCGCTGATCTTCGCGTCGTTTGGCGTTGCGGGTGCGAAGTCTGGCGTTGCTGGACACACCCTCTTCGAAGAGAAAGGAGGAGAAAGTCGCTGCAAAGTGTCAGTATGTCCAGTAAGAAGATACGTGAAAACGCACTCACTGGGGATTGCTTTTCTAACTAACAGTTTCATACGGGACTTGAGTTGGCGCTCGAAACGTCTTTTGACAGCTTCCGGACTGCGCTTGAGACTGCAATAGATCAGTCCTCTGGGTGTTTGAGGTCAACAACTATGCCTTACCTTTTGCGCTTTGCACGGCGGTTTTTGGGTCTAAGAAGGACAATAAGTTGGTCGAGGACAGAGCAACATAATAGAACGAAAACTTACTGTATCCCCTCAGCTTTGGGCTCTCCGTCGGACGTAAGAAGGTCCGATAGGTCACTGATATCTGAAAGGGTTCGTGTCAATTGAGCGTCAAGCATCTCGGTGATACTACAAACAAACGTTATTGGTGGTGGAGATATACGAAATACAAACGTACCTGGGGGTCTCATCTGGAAGATCCAGACTTGTGAGCCTCTCCAGCATCTCGAATGGAGTCAGTGTTGGACCCGCTTGAGAACTCCCAGAGATAACCTCTTCCGTTGTTGGGGACAGTAATCGACAAGAATCTGGAATCTCCTGGACTGCCGATGTGGCAGATGAGTGTACAGGAGACGAGTGTGGCGGTGAAGACGTTGACGGCGGCAGGGGGCACCTGGCATTAGGGTTGGGCCTTGACGATGGCGAGGTGTCCCCACGCTTCCTTTTTGTGGGTCGGATGTTTCGCATTGGCCTAGCATGTGTCTGAGGCGGCCTGTTTGGCAAGCCGGGCAATGTGAAGTCCATAGTAGAGTTGAAATTGCGAATATGAAACCTTGAGAATGGATGATCAAAGTCAATCAGGTTCAAAAGTAAATGGTATCGAAAGTATGGACAGTGGGTTTCGCTCGCCCGAGATAGCGCCGGGTTTTGACACCGGTACTACCAAGAACGAGCCTACCACGGCAACTGGCGACTTGCACCAGGTTATGCCGCAGGAAGGGGGGAGGGGGAGGAATAAAGGTGACTAACTAAAAAGACTTACCCGGAGATCCGTTCAGTGAAAGGCACAACCCCAACAAATCCTTCTCAAGATGGTGGAGGCCTTGAAAAAAGGAAAAACGAGTCGAAAGCGTGTGAGTTGGTGATGAAGCGAATTTACGACGTGGCAGGTGAGAGGAGAGAAATAGGCAATGAAAATATTCAAAGTCCGAATCTGTCGCCGCCGATCATGATCGGTGGACTTGGACCGTTCTTAGAATCACAACTTAGGGCGTCAACTTCAACGTTGGACGGCTGTCATCATGGACTTCGACATACCAGGTGAGTATTCGAACATGTTTGTGATAACTTCCATCTGACCCACACGGATGCAATTTCATCCAGGTTATCAAGAATTCATAGATACAACGCGTTCAACGGCGACGACCGCGTATGGCCTCTCTCTGGATCTACACTTGCATGTATATGACAACACTATCGATAGATCCCTGCCGATCTAGGAACAACCACGAAAAAATGCACAGCGTATACAAACTGTCGACATCCGACTTCCAGCATGCGTCTTCATTTTGATGCCAGCCTGACCCTCATACTCTTAGTGCAACTCGTCGTATTTCAAGACTTCCGCTAGCAGAGATAAAAGGGGCAAAAATGGTCAAGAACGAGTGCAGCTGTTGTGGTTCTTCGGTGCTTCCAATGCAAGCTCAGGGTGTGGGTCAGGAAAGCCTTCAGCGATCACAGTAGGCGTGTTCAGTGGATTGAATAGTAATTGCGAGTAGGCTTTATCGAACTTGCAAATGAACACTGCGATTTTCGAAACAATCTGGCGCGAAATGTAAGGTACAGTGAGCCACTAGAAGGACTACGGGATATTCTTCAAAGCGGTAAGTGATACGATTAAAGGGCCGGGACGGGTATGACACCCTTGCTCAAAACTATAAAAAGGAAGATGCTCGATAGGAGAGACGAGGCAAACATATGGCAAATATCGTCGGGGTTTACTGTATCCTCAGGATGCTGGTCGTATTTGTAGAGCTGGGTAGGGATATGCTCGCCCTTGACGCCATCGAAACAAGGGTATGCTTTAACGATCTTGTGCTTCCAGCCGTCGTGGAAAAACATCCCGATGATGACGAGCTGGGGTACAAACACGAATGGGCAGGTAACGTTTGTGGAGGGGGTCTTCGTGAAGATTTCTTTGACTGACAGCTGGAAGTGTAAGGTGATTACTGTTTGGGACAATTGTATCCAGACTGCGATTACTTACATGGTATGCATCGTTGAGACCACAGACGCAAACATGGTCTGATTTGCTGGCAAGGTGGGTCTCGTACATGCGGAGAATATGATGCAAGTGACTGCTGACGTAGGGACACAAGGAGGTGTCGTGTTTATGGGCACAAATGTCGACACCGTGGTCTCCTTCATCCATGAAGCACCACGCGCAACAACCTATGAACGCCTGGCTTGCGTAGGCGAGAAGGATGTTAAAATTTGCCTCGTTCAAATCCTTGGTTATGAGGTGAGTGAGTGCATAAGAAGGGTCACCAGAAAGACTTACATCGAAAATGGTTCCGGCGACAGCGTGATCGCTCAGTATTTTGGAGGGGGGAAAGACCCGGCTGATGCGTGCAGCGGTGATGAGGAACTCTAGCCTCTCCAAACAGTCCTGTCGACAAACGATAAGATTTATTATCCTGATTAGTGTATTGTGAATGACTCACATCATTGAGGATGCATGGCACCAAGCTGCACTCACGGCCTCCCTGCTCAGAGAGGTACAGTTGTTGAATTTTGACTTGGATTTGAGCATCGGCGAAGGGATTTGCGTCGACGGACATGCGATCGTCGCTGGACGATGAGAATGCTGTATCGGACGAGGTGAGAATTTCGTCGCTGTCGGGGGGTGGTGAGCTATACATGGTGGTTTGGGAAGTTCAGAGGGGGTGGGGACCGTGGGGTTGGGGGAAAAAAAGGATCTCGAGTATCGAGTGCTCTTTTTTTTCTTGCTTCTTTTTTTGCTGATGCGATTCTTGCTCAAAGCAGTCATTCAGTTGTCTTTAGTAGTACGGCAAAGAACAGGAGGCAGAAATAGTATATATTAAAGTACCTACACAATGACAGAATGCATGGCTTGATTGTTATTTCCCAAAAACCGAACGCCCAACAACAAACAAAGGTGGAACAGCTCGACCAAAGTAGAGAATGAAAAATGTCCAGGTACGTTGAAAGGGATTGATTTTGTTTCTCTCGTGACGAGAGATTTGATTACATGTTAAGTTCATTGTAGACGTGAATACAAGCGCCTTTGGATAGAAGGCAGAGGATGAGAACATCTAATTTTTTGCGTAGTCTGCCAGAGCTTTCCTGGACACGATCTCCACATGGTCTCGCACTCGAGAGGAGGACTTGTTTGCCTGAAGTACACGCCTCCACTGCGTAATTGTGAGTGGCCCTGCCTGACCTGCGCGAATTTGTTGCAGCCTGCTTTGGAACCAGGCCTCGTTCTGGTCAGACCAATATCCCAGGTTGAACCCATTCGAAGCTGTTCCCCATGATTTGGGTAGGGGCCACCATGACTTCTGAGCGAGACGATCTACGTTTGCTGCGTTGATCATGAGTTTGGGGAGGTCAAAAGAATGAAGAAAAAAAACTTGCCAGTTGGGGTACTGTGATTACCACATACGATCTCCTGCTCGGTTGGACTGAGCATATCAAATGCAACTTGGTAAGACTCACCCCTGAACGAGATGTTGTCCAGAGTTTGTCCCAGTCCGTACACGGTGCTAGTACTCGAAGGCCCTGCAAGGATATCAAGATCGGGAACGATGCTGGCTGCTATACGCCAAACGATTCCACCACACTCTCGAGCAGCCCGAGCATGACGTTGTGCCAACAACCTCTGGACCAACAATTCGTGTATTTGGTAGTCCAGAGGGGTAAACACGTACGCGGGGCTTCTGAACGGAATGTCTGTAAGTATGGGGAGGCCTTGATACTCATGTAGGCTGGCGGGGGCTCGAGGATGCCACGTTTTTGGCAATACGGTACCAAGCTTAAATGGAACTCCATGACTTTGTAAGACGGGGGCTGCCGCGAGAGGGGTGAGGAGTTTACACGCTCTCAAGATGTGCATGACATCGGTGGCATGATATATAAGCAGTACTGAAGATGGTGGGTCACTGAACAGAAGGAACGGGGTTTCTGGATTTTGTAGATCTCCCATCCAAGTGATATTGCTCATGCTCGTACGGGGGTGGAGAGTGAAGATGGAACGAGGGCATTCTGGGTGGAGATCCCACAAGTCCGGTTTAGGGACACGGGTCTGATTACGATTTATGCGAGCGACATTGGTGGAATTTGTACTTGTGCTTGCATTCTGTGACACACGCACTGCTGCTCCCCCTGCTGTTCCTAACCCAGCCATGTCGTCAACAAAGTCAACAATGGCGTTATCGATGAGAGCATCTCCTGCACTACTGAACAATGCTGTCCCAGTCATTCTAGCAACTTTTTTCAGTTCGTCAGGTTTAGCAACGGGCAGGGGTGGATGAAGATCTCCTAGAGGAGGCGTGAAACCAAATCTTTGATAAAGCAAGTACAAAACATCTGGTCGGGGAGGTTCTATCTCCATGGACGAAGTTTGGTCATCGTCATGGAATTCCTCGCCTTCTTCGACACCAATGGCCAGGCCTGATTGGGCAGGAGGAGACGTCAAACGGGGGACATCGTCATGGGTGTCGGCAGAGTGCATTGGAGCATCACTTTCCATGACGTCCGAGGGATGGTAGGCGTCCTCGTCCTCCTGTTCATCAGTACCCGCATAAGGTCCAAACTCCTCGCATAGATCCCACTCGTTTCTCCACGAGTCGTACCTTCTTTGAGATGGAGGATAGTCATCCCAGATTGCTCCGTCCTTCACACGTGATTTGGGAATCCACGTCCGGGTCAAGAAGCCATTCGCGTCGGGTGTCCACTCGAAAAACGTCGCGCTTACAGAGGGGGGATTGCGTTCACGATTTAACCTGATTTCCTTGCTTTGTGGAGACTCCTGTAACGCGTGAACTTCGTTACGTTCTTCCCTTCGGGCAAAGAACTCCTGCCATGTTTCCCCGACACGTTGTGCGGACTTGTACGAGGTTGGCGCACCTGTGCCTTCGATGTAGGTCGGTGGGAGAGAGTGCGAGCTATCTGTATCTCGTGGGGTGACGTCTCGATGAGGTTTTATTTTGGTCTTCTCTGATGCCATGGGAGTTATATCACTCCCCTTTGGACGCAATGCTAGGGGCCACTGTGAAGCGTCTTCTGGCGGAACTCTGGCTTGTTCGGAGGTTGGACAAAAGCGTTGGTACTTCTCGGGATCAGTTTGGTAACACCACCACAGGAATGGATCAAGCCGAATCCACAAAGGAAGGTTAGCGTTTTGGAAGAGCACGAAAGGTGAAGTCTCGTCCTCATGTTTACGGAAGATGATGAATGTGCCGACGCGAGGAATAGTCTTCGATGTGATATCTGAGTTGTCTTTGATTCGCCCTAGAAAAGTTTCCGAAATGTGTTGTGGTCCTGACGATAGCTTGCTATACCAGGATGGCTGTGAGTGGGTGAGATACGAGACTTCGGCTGCAAGCATGTGAAACCAGTTCCTGGAGATGGATGCACTGTAATTGGCGTCGCGTGCGGTCTTGTGGGTCTTTTGGTACCCAAAATGTGTCGGGGGAGGGGAAGAAAGTATAGTCAATCTTCCATCCAGCTTGTTCAGTCTGCCTTCAACCTCCATCAGCGTAGTTTCCAACTCTAGCCAGGCTCTAATCTGTTCAGGATGCAGACTATACTTGTTGATGCCCAATTTGACGACGCGAATATCCCTGAGCGGTGCGAATAATGCACCAGAAAAATGTCCTGTCACGGGCAGAAAAGCCAGGTATGCGTAGCGGGGGTGGAATACACCAGGGGTCAAGTAGAACTTGAAGTTCATAGATGTGGTCGGTAGCGGAGCTTCACACTGCGGCCTTTGATTTTGGAAGGGCGGAGGGAGTGCTGCTGGGACGGTGGACAATGGACGGGAATGAATACTGAAGTAATAGTGCGGGTCTCCGGGGAATGCAACTATGCGGGGAGGAGCAGTGTGCCAATTTATCTGCCATGGTAGTCAGTAAGTGAATATATCGAAGGAAGCATCCCAAGACGTACGGGGGGATCTTGTTTGTCTTGGCTCTTGTTTGTCGTGACTTCTGTGCTCATGTTGTGTGATGGGGTGGGTCCTCCAAAGGTGAATATTACGGTGTAGGGGCCTTGGGCGCTTGGGCCAGGAATCTTTAGGTGTGTATCAAGGAGAACCGGGAAGCGGATGAAGCGTGTGTAGTATGCTGTACCTCGGAAACCCGAAGGTAGTCAGCGTATGTAGTGGGCTGTACCTCGGAAACCCGAAGGTAGTCAGCGTGTAGTGGGCTGCTCCGAGGATGCCTGATTGGGAAGCGGTGCGGTATATGGTGCGTGTAGTATGCTGTACCTCGGAAACCCGAAGGTAGTCAGCGTATGTAGTGGGCTGTACCTCGGAAACCCGAAGGTAGTCAGCGTGTATGGAGGAAGTGGGACTTTGAAGAAATCGAACATCTAATCGGATGTGGCTGTGTCGCGATCTTCCCACGGGGGTAATCGACCGCCAGCGGCGGATTTGCCCCGTGGGAAACTCCGGTGTCCTGTTTGTGACCGGCGTCGAACACTCGAAATTTTAATCTCCTCCTTCACCCATCCACACCACTTCACCGTGCAGGTTTCTGCTGTGAAGTCCCTCGAGTACAACGAACGCGATTTCTCCCTTTTACCATCCACGTCACCTTCACCGTGCAGGTTTCTGCTGTGAAGTCCCTCGAGTAAACTACGAACGCGATCTTCACCGCCATTCACACCACCTTCACCGTGCAGGTTTCTGCTGTGAAGTCCCTCGAGTAAACTACGAACGCGATCTTCACCGCCATTCACGTCACCTTCACCGTGCAGGTTTCTGCTGTGAAGTCCCTCGAGTAAACTACGAACGCGATCTTCACCACCATCCACGCCCTCTTCGTCTACGTATCTCAGCTCAGTACCACTATAGTTCGGTATAGTGAGGTTATCTGCATCGTCTGTTCAATTTTCATCCAAATCCATCCATCCAATCTCTTTATCGAACAACTTTCCAACATGCTCAACCCTAACGCGCCGACTTTTGTCCTACCCCTATACCATGCACCCATCTTTAGCACCGAACACCGTTCAATTCGCGTTCGTCCATCAGTCTTGAAGAAGCAGTTATGCCTTCTTCGCATGTTCCCTCTATCCCTTCGACTCAGGACCAATCTTACATCTACTAGATGCGCCGCTTATCGTCTAAATCGCAAACCTCTTATCATGCGAATCCGGCAGCTCAGGGAGTTGGATGATGTGAGAAGCTACATAGAGAGGTTTTTCGACAGTGCAGAACAGCAGATGTTGCAAATGGCTCGGGTTGCAGCATCACTCCAGTCGATCATCTTCCTTGACCCCCATCCCCTCATCGATGATATCTTCGACCTGCGCACTTACTCTTGGCATTGGAACCATGTCCCAATGCGTCTTCACGGATTCAGCAGTCGCCGATTCACCCTCATGTTCGACTTTTCATCTTTCACTTCACATTATCTACATGTTGTCATACATGTCTCTTATGATCTTCCACCCGTCGTACTACCTGCCTTTCCATATGGAAAGTACAGCACCCTTTCTTGAATTTCCTTGCACTGATCACGTTTTGTTTCACCTTCGTGCTTTCGAATTGACTTGCTGGGGAATCGGAATCTTTTAGCTACTTTTACTATTTTACTATTAATCAGGTTCGTCGAAGGTATATGTTAGCTCTAGTAGCACAGGTGAATTTATGATTGTAACAATTGTACAGTTTATTTTCGTAAAGAAGATAAGGCTCGAGTATTTCCCGCATATGCTTCCAGTCCCTTGATCAACACAAATCGATGAGCATCTGGCATTTCCGGGACCACTGCTCTGAGTAGACCTTGCAGGTACTCTGGAGTAGCATTGGAGAGGGAGGATAACTCCTCCTCCTTCCCCAACCCCCTGACCATCATGGTGTGGTGCCAGCCTGAGAGATCAATGGGGAGGGAGCCTAGGAAGTCTGCCACTGCCGCAGAGGAATCTCCCGAGACCGTGTTCGGTGGCCTCATCGCTCCTCTGGGTGGACCGAAGCGCATTGTTCCCGACACAGGGCCTTCCTGACGGGACGAGGTAGCTGCAGAAACCTGAAATGGAAATGTCAGTCAGTTCTTGGACCAACTGCTAGAGCAGATGGACTTGACCTCTCCATGTGGCTCGTGAAATATCTTCTTCTCTCGTCTGGGTGGGTCGAAGCGAAATGGTTCCAACTTACGGCTCTTCTCAGGGGACGAAGTAGCCTCAGAAATCTGAAATGGGAATGTCAATGTGTCTGGGCTAACTGTAACACCAGATGGACTGACCTCTCCCTGGGGTGGTGGATATTTCGCCTTGAAATCATCGTCGACGAATTTGTAATCTGCTGTCTCATCATCTGGTATAGCGTAGGCATTCTGGATCGCCTTGTCTACGATCGCCCGCGTGATACCCAATTCCTTGGATATCCTTGCTGGACGCCAGCCATGGCGAAAGTACAGTCGACATTCGGCTCTCGCCTTTCGGGTAAGGGATTTTCTACCGAGATGTTCAGTCAGGCTGTAAGTTTCACAGTGATAGGAAACTTACCCTCTGCCCATCGGTTATGCCTGCGATGAGATGGTGGTCAAAAACTGAAGTTTAGAAATCATTATCTCCCGACTAAAATACCTTCCTGTGTTCATTATGACTCAGTACGCGTATTGCTACACGTGTTAGGGACACCCCACAAACCACACCCCCATTTCAAACGTGTACCATCTGATTTGCCTTTTTTGCGCCGACTTTCTCAGAAAAGCGATAAATAGAGCCCCAAATGTCTTGAAAGCAATGCAGGATTACCCTGTCAGTATTGAAACGATGTTAATCTTAAAAGTGTATGGGAATATAATGGCCCACCTACGCCTTGATTTAATTCTAGCTGATTTCGCGCTGCTGCCATCCTTGAGAACCCTGACATGCTGTCGCCCCAAATTTGTACCCCATTATGCAGGCATTTGTATTGGACATTTCCTATACCGTAATGCCTCAACCCTCAGTAAGAGGACATCTGTACCTCGGAAACCCGAAGGTAGTCAGCGTGGAGGAATTGGGCGCTGGGGCCTTTCTTGGGCGCTTGGGCCAGGAATCTTTAGGTGTGTATCAATGAGAACCGAGAAGCGGATGAAGCGTGTGTAGTATGCTGTACCTCGGAAACCCGAAGGTAGTCAGCGTATGTAGTGGGCTGTACCTCGGAAACCCGAAGGTAGTCAGCGTATGTAGTGGGCTGTACCTCGGAAACCCGAAGGTAGTCAGCGTGTATGGAGGAAGTGGGACTTTGAAGAAATCGAACATCTAATCGGATGTGGCTGTGTCGCGATCTTCCCACGGGGGTAATCGACCGCCAGCGGCGGATTTGCCCCGTGGGAAACTCCGGTTAATAACCGGCGTCGAACACTCGAAATTTTAATCTCCTCCTTCACCCATCCACACCACTTCACCGTGCAGGTTTCTGCTGTGAAGTCCCTCGAGTAAACTACGAACGCGATTTCTCCCTCTCACCATCCACACCACCTTCACCGTGCAGGTTTCTGCTGTGAAGTCCCTCGAGTAAACTACGAACGCGATCTTCACCGCCATTCACGTCACCTTCACCGTGCAGGTTTCTGCTGTGAAGTCCCTCGAGTAGAACTACGAACGCGATCTTCACCGCCATTCACGTCGTCTTCACCATGCAGGACTCCTGCTGTGAATCTCAGTCACAGACCATGTCCGTCGACGCTGGAAAGGGCTGGAGGGCCACCTCATTACTTTTCAGGACATTTCCATTTCATACCTCTGCTATTCGGGAGGGAACTTTGCAACAATGCGTCGATTGTGGTGTGGATCTGCATCACGACGAAGATCTCCGACAACTGGCTTCTGTATGTCTCTATGCTCCGTCATCGAGATCTCATTGCTGATACTTTATACAGCGTATCGCTACTGCTCTAGACCTCGATGAAGATCGCTACGAGGACCGCATGACTCCTATGAAACGTCACACGAAATTCATGGAGTTGAACCAGTTCTGGGGAGTCGGCGCGAACGAGGCCTACAGGGGGAAACATTCGTGGACAGGGTATGTGACTCTGCACTACGTACTGCTGGATATTGTTATTTTCCACATGAAACATTCGACCGATGTCCATGTCACCATACCAGGCAAACCATATTTCGGGGAAGTGCAGGCAAGTCCAAAACTCCTGTCGCAAGGTCTTCATACTGATCTTATCTCTCAGGACGCGGCAGGTATCATCAAACTCGAATCTCTGCTGCAGAAGAACATGAACAACTGGGTGTCGGTGTGTCAAAAAGCCATGGAAAACCAGCGTGGCTACGAGATGCCCCCCCTTTCCATTTCAGAACTGGGAGTGGTAGCGCCGGAACACCCGACTGCTCACCAGCGTAGCATTATGTCTATTTTGGATATCGTTCTGAACGAGGACCAACGCGAACATAGTGCGCAATTCCAAAAGGTTCTGGGAAATTTGCGGGATGTTTCGTTTGCTTTACAATGGATCATGGTGGTGAGTCATTGTGTTTCATGTGTCTCATTTCTCGCTAAGGCGTGTATACTCTAGGGCGATGGCAAACTACCTCAAAACAACGAAGACTTCTGGAATAGTTTGAAAAAGTAAGTTGATTCTGTGTGTATATGCACAACGCATTGACGATATCTTGAAGGGCATGTGACACTGGAAACATGTTGAACGATCCGAGAAAGTGGGACACCGGCAAGAGGCGGAAGATGATCTCGCTGGTTCTCACATTACAGTTATGTGTTTCTATCTCGCCTTTGGTGGTACTGCTGGAGAGGCGACTGTCGAAAGAAAATTACGCAGCGGAGAAACTGATGACGGTAAGTTGTCAAATATCGCCAACACCACTGGTCTTTCTGACCTGTCTTGACAACAGGTCGCAAACTTGGTGGCGTGTTGCAAACCGCCCCAGCTGCTCGAGGTCGAGAACATGATGTGGAGACATCTCCTCCGGTTGCCTTTCCAGGCAACATCGTTGGAAGAGACTTTCAACAACTTCCACACCGAGTTCACCGAGTGGCATAAATCAAATCCAGTCGACTCAGAGACTGCCCTTTTCTTCAGCACTCTCATTCCCCACGGTGAGCCGGAGCCTTGGAAGGGGAAGATACGCGTCGCGCAGGAGGAGAGCAGCACTGTGGGTCAGGAAGACAGCCAGAGTCAGGAAGACAGCCAGAGTCAGCAGGATACAGCGATGAACATTGACGGAGTGCCTCAGGTGCAAACCCAATCTCATGTAGATGGCCAGCCTGAGGTAGAATCTAGGATGCAGCTCAACACGCAGGCTGATTCAGTGCCCCTGTTCTTGACTGGGTCAGAGTCCACCACCCCTCGGTTTCCTTCCGAAGACACGGATGCCTTTCTGGGGGGTAGATCGAACCGAAACGACCCTGAAAATCCTGAATACAACGAGGACGACGACAACGCCAGACACGCGCAGAACGAGTTGGACTCGCAATTGGAGAGGGACAGACAGGACGAGTTGGACACGGCGTTCCAGTTCGAGCAGGAGAAGAGGAGGCAATCAAACTCGAACAGGGAAAAGCAGTTGGACTTCGAATTGCGGCTGGAGGAGGAGCGAATAGAGCAGGAGCGAAGGGAAAAGAAGGAAAAGGAAAAGGAGCGGTTGGAACGAAAGGAAAAGGAGCGGCTGGAGGAGGAGCGAAAGGAAAAGAAGCGAAAGGAAAGTGACAAGAAGAGGCAGCAGGAGTTGGAGAACAAGAAACGAAACGAGGAGGATGAGGAGGATGAGAGGGAGGAGGATGAGGAGGATGAGGATCCTCCTCCTGCACCACCCGAAATCAAGCCTCATCGTCCACATGCGCGCAAGAGGAAACGGACCTCTAGGCACCGTCCCTTGAAGCGACGAAAGACCATTGCCACCGAGCCAGAGGAAGAAACCATCACCCCCGACAGTGCTGTTAGTATTAGAGTTTGGATTGGTGATACGAATATCGTGCGTCTTGGTTGAGCCTGTGTTGTGAAAATACTGACTGGTCTCTTAGGAGCGTGAGCCACCCGACGAGAGTCAGCTGTTTGGACGGCAAACGCCCCCACCCGTGAGTTTTCTGTCATGTTGTTTGTCTATTGCCCTGAACTTCACATAACCAGAGGTACTCCGAGGACCTCGAACTTTTGATGCCCTTTGCAGAGAAGGGAAAGATCGTGTCCCACAAGTTTCGCGCTGGTAGCCAGCTCGACTTCCAGAACGTCCGCGATCTTCAGGATGCGGTACAAAGGAATTTCGTCAATGGACAGCCCCGGTATTGGCAGGAGTCGGCAACCAACGAAGACTTCGATCCCAATGACGAGAACGCATCGGCAATCTTTGTGACCGACTACAAAGACCACATGGCTCGCAGTGACAGCGCGATAGGCAATATCCTGAAGCATAGGAACATCTTGGTCAGGAATACGCCACACGAGCTGGATGGTCAATTTGACATCCAGACTCTACGCTCTTTGGTAGGGCACTCGAGCAAATACTTCTCAATCCAAGGTTGCGAATTCATTCGTCATTGCTTAGGGTGACCTACTAACCATTGCTATGTAGATCAGTCAAGGCGCCATGCTGACAAGGCCAATGCCGTCTCTACACAAGGCTCTTTGGCTCAATACTACAGAGCTGCAGTAGATCCCAATGGTCCTCCTGTCAGTGTCTTGGACATTCCCGGCGGTTTCGGTAAGGTTCCCGATCCTGCCAGACTGATGTAAGTGATGGTGCTCGGAATCGAGACATACTCTGACTGATTCCCGCACAGGGCTGTCTCCACCGACCAATACGCATACCAGGTGACGCAAGACGTGGGATGGCGAATTCCCTTCCCCTTGACTGACATGGCCTGGAGTACAACGGGGTCAGCTGACTCCCTCTCTATGGCGCACATAGACGCTGGAGGATTGGGCACGGTATGCAGATTCTCTGTAGGCACCAAGCTCTGGGCCATCGGAACGAGCAAAGTACCGGGATCGTCTACAATGTACCTCCTGGAACCCGCCTACGATTGCCAAGGTTTGTCGGAGAAGTACGTTACATGGGAGTGGGTTGCCTTGAATGAGGGTGATGTTTTGTAAGTATCTGCCGTATGCTCATTTCGGTGTCGACTGACACGTTCTAGGTACATGCGACCCAATACGATTCATTTCGTAGTCACGACGGAAAACGCCATAACTCGGGGCTGGCACTTTTATGCCAAGTCGACGATGCGGAGGAGTTTCTACGGCTTCATACACACATTCATGAGTGGTGATTCCGTGACGAATGTGGAGCATCTGCCGGCTGCAGGAGTGCTACGCACGATACTCGCTTGTTGGGTGGATATATACTGCCCAAAGGTCGCACCCGTCGTTCCCAACGTTTCTGCCGACAGTCCCGAACTTCAGGATCTCGAGCGGGAATTCTCCCTTATACCAGATGCGCACGTTCCGGATATCACCAATTTTGACGAGCTGTACGATGTAATTTGCATCGGTAACCTCATCGAATTGGGGGAGGTAGTGGACACTCGGCTGTACCAGGGTCTTGATCTACTGCCTTTGCTTGAAAGGTGGCAGATCATAGAGGCTGGGGCGAGATACCACGATTTCATCACATTCTTCCTCACGAACTATGAGGTTTTGGACGGTGACACGGTCATTGACGCTGAGGTAGAGTTGTTTGAGGTAAGTATATCATTAAAGTAAAGCGACTCCTGTTACAAGCAGCTGCTAATTCATGTCATGTCTAGGCTAGTTTATTGAACCTATGTCTCACCCTCGTGTGCTACTCATGGGATGCACTCCCGGCCGGGGAAAGTGGACAGGACATGTTCTACATCCCTTCCGGCGAACTGTGCAGGCATATTGTCACATTCCTCAATAGAAACTATCCAGAGTACACGGAAACCTTCAACTCGGCGTGTGCGGAGGCGAGGGACGCTCGGGCTCCCGATACTGATATCGATGCGCGGCTGGGCGAAGCTCGTTATGATTTGGACTGGAAAGGGCCTACTTTGACCATTCGTGCGAGATCAGGTGAGTTCCAGCTTCGTCGAACCCGTTCATGAGCTTACTGTGTTGCACGTAAAGAACCGGGTGAAGGGAGATTGAGGCCCGAGGTCAAGCACAAGGCAAATTCATAGGAAACTGGAAGTCATCTTTGGTAACGTACATGGTATCATTTGTGTTTTATTATGCAGTTGTTCGAAGATAATTTTGGAGTGGTCCGGAATCGTTTCACTGCTGGCTATGAGGTGTTTAGGGTTGCAGAATTACTACTTCACCTTTTTTTCGCATTCTCCCAATGTGCGTTTGCACATATTGCCTTAGGATTAGCAGTGAATATTCTAGCTTGAAGATCCCCTGAATGTAATGTGTTCGCATCGGTTTGATAACATTTGTTTGGACTGCACGAACATCGAGGGAGACTCGATAGAAACGAAAGTCGATTCTATTAAGTGCTAGAATAAGGGAGTTCTGTGACAGATGGTACTTTGAGATGGAGAGGTCCTTCTGACTGCGATTGCCGAAAGAAGTAGGGTTTCGAAGGTGACAATCTTATGATACAGAACCCTAACCCTAACCCTAACCAACCCTAACTTCTAACATTGACCCTAACAGTCCTAACATCCTATTTGCTAAGTTTTTTTTATAAATGATCCTCAACCCTAACACCTAACACTAACCCTAACACCTAACACTAACCCTAACACCTAACACTAACCCTAACTATCCTAACGGGGGTGATCGTGACTTGTCACGTCCGTGTTACATAGGGTTTCTATTCCAGGATGCGTGACTAGTGACACCACTGCACACAAGAACGAACGACATCGTCGTATCCGTTCAGTTATGGCACTCACTCCCAAAACCGTTCTCAACAATCTAGCTGCTATCAGGGACAACATGTCGCCTATCAATGCCGACTTGAGCCCTCATGGGTTGAAGAAATTTCACCGTTCAGTTGCTAAACTGACGCAGCAAATCAAAGTCAAGGTCGTCAGAAATGCCAAGGTGGGTCAGGACGAGGAGGAGGACGAGGAGGAGGAGGAGGAGGAGGACGATGACGAGCAGGAGAAGGAGAAGGAGGACGAAGAGGAGCAAGAAGACGACCTAAACAAGGATGATGAGCCTGCAAAGGTCGTGACCAAAGTGGTAAGTCATTTTTTTTTTCCGATGAATGGGCGACTAGCGTACCTACTGGAGCTAGTCTATGGCAGTTTCTTGTCAAAAAAGGGTACACAATGTCATTTCAGTCATCGGTCAGCCCCCAATCACACCGGATATGTGGGCTGCCATGATTTCTCCGAGAGCAAGGGAAGGTGTCAAGGTAGCAGACGTTGAGGACCAAGCGTTGAGAGCGATTTTGCGCGGGTACGATGATTCCAACCTGAGAACATGGGTGAGGGTTCATAATACTCACCAACTTCGATATGCTAAGCTCTTATGCTCCAGACAAAGTATGTGAAGGCGTTATCAGAGGCCCCTGACCGCCCTGAATCCCTGGCGAATTTCAAGGAAGCGGATACAGTCATGGACATGAGGAAGAGGCTGGTAGCACGTCAGGAGGTACGCTGGATAGTTTGCGTTCTTGAGACCTCAACAGCTAACATCTTGGTGCAGGTCTTGAGACTGTCGTCGGACGGGTGCACGTCTGATATATACCACCGCTATGTGATGAATCAAATCGCGGCTATCAAATTCGACATCGACTGGGAGCTCACAGGCACGGGAGACGGAGGTACTAGGCGCAAAACTAGGTTTTATGAAGCTGCTTTTTTTGTAGAAAGGGGCGGGGAACCAGACGATACGAGACTCGAGAGCAAGGCAAGGACAATGGCTAGCGAGGAGTCGAAGGAGTACGACCAATGGAGGAGGAAGTTGGGGCACACGTTGACTGCTCGAAACAGGGCCAAGGTCGCGTATAGAGGGGTAAGTTCTCGTTTTGTAGTCTTGAACTCTATACGAGACGAATCACGTATCCAGTTAGGAAGCGGTATCTTCATGGACGCATTTTGGGACGCCGCACTCCTCGTCCCGAACAAGAGGACTAAGGAATTCACGCACGTTTTGGCAGAGGTCGTCAAATTTGTTGAAAATCTGGAGGGGGAAGCTAAAGAGTCTATGGATAACATTAGAAAGGGCACAGAGCGAGTCAGGAAGACCGTCATTGGTAAGTTGGACGACGGACTTGAGGTCTATATCCAAAGCTTTAGACTCGAGAATTCTGATTCGGAGGAGAGCTCTGAATCTGAGGGCTAGGAGTGTTCATCTTCTTGATATTCATCTGTTTTTGAGCTTCGAGGAGCTGTTCTTATCGTAGGCAGCTAGATACTCCGAAATCCCAACATCTCACGAGGTGCACAAAAAGATCCGTTCAGGCCCTCGAGCAACAGTACATAAGCTCCCAATATGAGAATGGTAGACACGGGTGAGATTCCGGGCACGTTGAGAATCATTTCATTGTGTTGTTATATACCGAGTCATGCGACCTATCAATGTGAGTTGGACACCCTCAAATTTGGGAATATTGGAACGTGTTTCGGCAGAGCCATGGACGTCCGTGGACATTGGGGTATTTAAGCGGGCGTTTTTCTGGCAGTGCGACGTCAAAATTCCAAGCTCCGATTCCTTGACCTCATCCTCCTCACACAACCACACTCAACACACGCCTGGACAACTGGTGAATGATGACCAGTGTATTCTCGAAAAAAGGTAAGTAGGTCGCAATACTTTGAGAAACGAGCTCCTTCCTGAGCTGTTCTAGTGGGTCTTTTTAGTCGCAATGTGCCCAAGGCGTGGAAACACAAATTCAGTGCGTAATTGTCTCATCGCAGCTCAATGTAGACTGAAAAACAAGCAGCGGACCTCGGGGGTATTCGTGCTCAAAAAAAACACACATCAATCGACTTCTATTTCTGCGATAGTGCGGTGGATGGGGAATTTATCTCAAAGTGAGTTACGGATTTTTTTTTGAGAGATGATACTGACATACACGCACAAGATGGTATAACAAGACTTATCGCGTCAGTATTTCTTTCCATTCTAGTACCTCGACTGACAATGATCGCAGGTCCTTGATCAGGCAGTCATTGTTGATGCCTATCTGCAGGAGAGATCTCTCGAGCTCAAAGCGTATAGCGTTGGACGTGAGTACCAAATCCATCTAGATGGTTGCTTGTCTCACTGACTTGTTTAAGTGGACGAGAATGGTTTCATCGTGCCCGCGGTGTCACTAGTCGATGACAATTCTTTACCCAAGTCAACCACGCGTAAATTCTCTACCAAGGTGCTTAAAGAGGGATACTCCGGTCCCGAGGTCCCCCCTTTGCAACGTCATAACGAGACGAAGAAGCGCACAACAGAACACCCGCTCGAGCTGGGACCCAGTGAAGATGATCTTCCTAAGAAAACATCGAGACTTCGCACCAAGACACACTGGGCGGACTCGTACGGTGACGAGGAGAGTGTCGTTGCGGAGAAGTGCGAATCGGTGAGCCTTGATGTACTTTCGTTGTACTTTTACCAATGGACTGTATCAGGATGAGTATAAAGATTATGAAGAGGAAGACATTGTGACGGTGTCTGTGCCCGACGACACGTATCGCGAATTCCAACGCCGTCTCTTCTTGACTACGCCGTCTTGAGTGTACATTTACATGATCTTTTGAACTATGTACAGTAATATCTTGTTGAGAAATATCACCAATGCCAAGAAATCAGATATATTGAAAGCGTAATATGAGTGTAGCAAAGTATATACAATTTCAAGCGTTGATTGGCCGGTTGCGATTCTGAATGACGGGGGTGCTACAAAACTGAATGTTAGACTGCGTAATGCAAAGAGAATAGGAACTTACGATTCGGTAGGTCTCAGTAGTTGACGCATCTCCACGATCCAAAGGAACAATGCCATGATGTTGGACATCGGGTGATTGGTTTGATACCCGGGTGCCCGATCGACAAGCCATTGGGACAATGGAATAAAACCCTGGGCAATCAAACCCTGTGGAATGAGATCACAGGCTCCAATGTCAAGGCTATCGACTGGGTTTGTGATGAACGCGTAAACGGCAGGCTTGATGATGTCATAGTCGGGGCAATCGCGAAGATTTTCAATATAGTTGTGGCGCGTCCCGGTAGGGCCACGTAGAGATGCCTGGATAGACATGTCAGAAGCGTAATATTGAATCAAAAGGCGTTGATTTTACCTGTGGCATCATACAGTAGAAGCACCAGCCTTGTGGCAATCCCAGCCCATTTTTTCGCCACTCTGAATACGAGAGGTCCTCGGCAGTGCCAACGGCTTTGTCGCACGTGGAGAGTGGATGATGGTGCCAGTCCCCACCGCCTCTGCTCCAACAACAGGGACACTTACCGCGTAGTTTGGAAATAGCTAGCCGAATGTTGGCAATGATGGACTTGTAGTGTAGCTCCTGGTTGTTGAATGAGTGGTGAGCAACACGCGTAGCAATGCCAGTACTTTGACGATTTGGAATAATGGCGTTGCCTAACTCTGAAGCTAGAGGGAGTGGAGTAACGTGCGATGAGGTTGGAGTAGGACTTGACATTACAGGTGCCAGAGTGTTGTAAGGATGGAAAGCTAGCTGTTGGAATGACGGCGAAAGGTCACGAGGTTGGGGATCCGTAAGCTCCTCATCTGCTTCAGGTGAGTAACCTTGAAGACGCGGACGTTTAGCGGGACTTGGTGAAACCATGGAATAATCACCGTTTCCAGGTGTATAAGGAGACGAGTCTTCGAATCGTGATGTAGGGGGAGTATACGATGAATTGAACGCATCAGGGGACGGCGTCATTTGGTTTGCACGGTAGGTACTGAAGGGATCACTTTCAAAATTGTAGCTCGAACTGGATGCAGGCGGCGATGATGCACGAGACGGTGCAACGGATGAAGGACGCGATCTTTAGTGCAGGATGAGTAATGCTTTCGCAAGAGATTGAGAATGTGAAACGCACCCAGAGAGACCGATTTGAGGCGTGTTGGGGCCAGATACCCCGGGCAGGTTCTTCGTGAAAGATGCCTTAGCTTGCTGTGAACCTTGGGCCTGGTTGTATTGGGCCTTGCGAGGGTGAGGTGAAGTCGATGGAAGCTTTTGGAGATGGGGCTGGGGCACAGTGCCAAGGTTCAAACGAGGAATTGGGATCATTGACGGTGGGGGCATAGATGTTGGAGGTGGGGTCTGCATGGGAGCTTGCCTCGGCGGCCCTGGGATTATCTGGACAGTACGAGCAATTGGCGCCTGGAGTGCACCTTGACGGTCGCAGTTGTCGCAATGTTGGGCGTTGGCCAGGGACATGCAAGTCAGGTAGACACCGTCAAGGAAGACCGAGAACACAGTTCGACGACACTGTTCTTTGTTCAGAGCCCATGGTCCTAATTGAGCTCCGCCAAAATCTTTGCCACTGGTCGGTACAGAGGGGAGAGTACCGGTCGGAATGAAAGTGATGTCGTTAGATGGAAGTCCATCTCTGCCTCCACGAGAGCTCTCCTGATACTGATCCATGATGCTATACGAGAGGTTATAGTGGAGAGTATCACGAACATGAGGATAATCGACGCCGCATCCGAGAATGGTGGTTGCAACGATGAACTTATTGACACCGCTGATCCAATCCTCAAAGGCCTCATGGTTTTCATCGGACGAGTTCCGAGAGTGATAAGACGGGACATCCAACTGTAGAGCGACATTTGTGGCATCGTTGATTGTGCGACAGTAGATAATACCGCGGTCCTCGTTCCGGTACTTGGAAGCCGCACGTTTGGCATAGGTGACGATGGCCGAGATGAGGAGGATAGGCTCGTGTACCTGGACGGAGAATGCGATCTCAGGTCGAGCTCCACACATACGAATGATGTGCCAATTGTTGATTTCAGTAGCCTTGCAAAAGTCAGGGACCAGTTGAGGCCCAAGAGAGCCAGTGAGTGCGGTAATATGTGAGTCGAACTCCTTCAATCGAGAGAAGTACTCGAATGCACTGCGGTAATTGACGTCGGTGAGAATCTTGTGAGCTTCATCGAATACAAATCTCGCCAGTCGGCGTTGTTTCGAGAGCGCAAGGCAGTGACTATTTAATTGCAGTGTCAGGACTTGGGATAATCATAGATATGATAGGATAACGTACGCTCGAAACTCGTCAAAAATGGCATGTTCAATGGAGACATACATGACCGTAGTGTCTGCATTGAATTTCCCATTTGGCATCCAGCGCGTATACGATACGCCGATGGCGTGAGCTCTTCTCTCAAAGTCGGCGTGCAAACCCGAGATAGGAAGTATCACGATGGTGGTGAGTCCGATATCTTCGGATTTCGCGATCATCATAACGAGGAATGTTTTACCAAGACCTGCGGGAAGGATAGCAAGCGTAGGGTAGCGTCTACCCACCATAGACTCGATGAGCTCGGCTTGCTCAGGACTCCGAAACTGTGCAACTGGGTCGTTGATGGCTTTTCGAAAGTTGGAGAGACGAGACGGGTGGACAACAAGCGACGTTGGTGGACGCAAATCGGCAGGAGTGTACGAAGGAGGGGGTTCGGGGAAGTACAAGGCAGCAAATTGAGCCATATAATCTTCAACGGCGCTTTTGACGGTGTCTTGAAGGAACCGCCGTGTTTCGTTGGCGATAGAACGGCCCAGTGTAGCCACGTCAAGACCAATGGCCGACGGAGTACCTACACCACCTGTAAAATAGAGGTTAGTACGAAAAATTAGAAGAATAGCATTGAATAAGTACCCGTAGCAGTGGTTCCCAGCATCACGTCCCCTCCTCCGAGGACATCTCGCACCGGTGGATTGTCCTCCGACGAAAAACGGAGAGGTTCGTCCTGACCCATCTTCATCAGAAGCTGCCACGATCGATTGACTTTCTGACATCCTAGGACGTGCCGGGGATCTGCGTTGGCAATGCTGTCTGCATTTATTCCGTAGGTACCCACAGAAACGCCGGTGGTACGCCCTTGACCAACGTCGTAGAAATACTGCTTCGCAACCTCGAACGCGTGAGGATCGCCGTGGCGGCGAAGGATCCCTGTAACGAGATGACGGTAATCACGAATTTTGATCTTGCAACCCAAATATTTCTCTGTGCAAACTCCAAGCGCTTCGCTGACTTCATCTCCGGTCATATTGGCGTAGACCTTGGGAAGAAGACAGATCTCGTAGCGAATGGCCTCTCGTTCACCAAAAAAGAAATTCATGAGCATTGCTTGGAAAGGCCGGAGTATGACGAGCTCGTAGATGGTTTCTTTGGCAACAGCGACGGTGGGACAGTGAGGAGTGAAATTGTCGCGAAGGAGTTTGTACGAGGTCTTGTCCTGAATCCCAACGATAGAAAATGTATGATTGAGTATCTGTACATTTCGTATATCACCTCCTGGAGGATTTGCAAAGGCTTCGCGTGCGAGCTCAGTTGCCCGTGAATAAGGACCACACGTAACGATAGTCTTGATGGTATTGTTCGTTCGAAGCTCCTCGAAGACTTGGAGCATATGCATGCATGGTTGGATTCTCCATAACGTCTCTGTACCATTGGTATACGTAAAGTGAGCAGCGCGATGGGGGTCCGAGAGTAGCCACTTGGCGTAGGTGTGCTGGTGACCCAGAAGAGACGTATTACGTGGGTTGTTGATGAACGAAGCCCCGGGAGTGAGATTGCGTGGGTTGTCAACGAGCTCTCGGATGTCGTACTCAAGCACGAGCTCGCGAGGGATATCTTGAGCAAAGAAGATTTCCTTCTTCAAGAGGGTGTTGTAATCTGCTTGGAGGCCGTCTACAAGTTTGCTAAAGTTGTCGAGATCGATGTAATGATCTTTGTATATGAGTTGACGACCGTATTCATCGGAAAATGAGATGTTTGCTTCGTTGTGATCGTTGGTACGCATGGCACGAATGAGGCACATGCAGTTGAACAGGTAAGTCATAGGAGTTTCTTTGCGATCTTTGAGGTAGGGTTCGACTTCCAAGTAAGCTCTGAAACGGGATTGCGGTTAGTGGAATCAAAGGTAAGGGATGAGATAGAACGCACTCTTCACCGTCGCAGTTCTTGGCTTCCATAGTCGCGTGAATGTGGTAGAGCATAGCCGCACGACAAATGTACATGAGTTTAGCGATGGATTGAGTGATATCGGCATTGGACTTGATATTCCCTTCAGGAGCCACGGACGAGAGGACGAGATAGCAGGTGACGGGGGAGAAATACTTGTCGAGCTTAAAGTCTCCTTTGGTATGAGCAAAGAGGGCGTAAGTTACTTTCTGGATGAGCTTAACGCATGGTGGTTCCAGTAGTTCCTCTCGCAAACTGTCAGCGAATTCAATGAGGATAGTTTTCTGAGAAGGAGTGAGGGGGTATTGGTATGGTACGTCCCAGCCCTTGGCGTTGCGTATAAGATTGAATATACCCACTGCCCAGTACGATCCGTACTTTATGAGAGACGGGTCTTTGAGATCGCGCATAATCTCGAAGCTTTCCCTCCTGCACGCACAATGAGTCGAAGGTGGAAAGAAATCATGGGAGACACGTACTCTGTCGTTTGCGCGATCATTTTGGGGAGCGAAAACGCACTGTGGGTGTGGAGAAGGGGTTTGACACCTAGAATCCATTCAACGACGACTTTGCGAATTTTTTGCAGGTGACCGTCGTCAGCAGTGGGTAAACGAGTGGCTTCCTGAATGTCCTCTGGTGTTAGATTGGTCAGATGGCGCATCCATCCCTCCCGTCTCATGAACTGGCTTAGGTCCTGATCCTCGCTGGCGATGGACATGGGTATCTTTCGAAAATCGCGTGAAGGAGGCAGGTTGTGTTCAAAAACCCAGAGGGCGTCGTGCTCTGCGCTGGAAGCCAGCGGCAATGCATCGACATTGACCTCAAACGCTCTACGCGGCCCGGCTCTCGTGAATTCCTGACAATAGCCGGTGTGATGCGAATGCGGTAGACTGTGCGGATTAGGACAACGATCCGGCGTGCGTTGATGTGAGAATAGAGACGCAAGAACGGGAAAGCCCCGCCCACACCGATCACAGATGTAGCATGGTGGAAGGATTGGGAGGCCGAAGATTGGGGGGGGTTGTCCGTTGGAACGGGGGGAATGTCGTCCAGAAGCCCAAACTCTGTCTGAAGTTCGGTGGCCATGGTGTCCACAACATGCTTAAGTCCGAAATCGCGTATAATGTGGCGAATTAGAGCATTGGGCGCAACGCAGCATCCGCAGTAGGTGCAGATGAATGTTCGATACTTGATATTGATAATAATGGCGAATGCTGGAAGATTATGGGTCTTGTGGAGAACAACGGTCGTGGGTTCTGCGTTGAAAACATATTTGAGGGGGTCGAAAGGCGGCAATGTCATGGTGTGGTCGGGCAGTTTTGCTGGGAAGTCATCGCGGCGTGTTTGGCCGAAAGACGGGTGCACAGAGCCTTCAGGGAGAATGGCTTTGACTGCTGGTATTGGTCCATATCGGAAATTAGGGTCTACAGGTGAATCCTGTGGATTAGGGGGTGTGACGGTGCAATTGCGAGCGTGTTTCTAGTGTGGTATTAGAAGACAAAAAGGTATGACTATAACACGGTCTACGACATTTACCTTGAGGTTCACGGGGTCTAAGAGTCCAATCTGACAATTAGGGCAGTGGAATAATTGCGTCGAGGCCGAGCGATACACATCGAGAACGCCATTGGTGTAATCCACCGTAACCTTCAACTGGTGAAGCATACGTTGGTGGTAATCCTTGTTGTCGCAATAAGCGGCGGGGTTACATTTGTCGCAACGAGATGGAAACTCGGGTGAAGCAACAGATCGGGAATGCCTGAAACCGATGAGTTGATAAATTCACGAATGTGGAACGCGAGGACTTACGCTGTGAGGTATTCGAATGGTGAAATAGAGCCAAGAGACAGCTTCGAAGGCTTCGAGGCCCTATTGAGACGATCAGTTAACCGAGGGTATAACTGGCGATAATTGGACTTACATGGAGGCAAGATATTGTTGTAGACCCTGAAAAAAAAGTAAGTACAGTGAGGGAGGAGGGGAAAGGATGGAGCACTCTCAGAAAACGCAACTCGCATATATGAATATGGGCTGCAAAGAAGCATGCCCGAAATGGTCAAAACAAAGTATCCCGGTGATCATTCGTCGGGCTTCTCTACTTGGCAATATGGCACCTGGATTGCTTTATTAAGGCTGAACAGCGCTGTGATTTCTTGAGTATGACAGTTTGAATGTTAGATAGCCAGACATCTTGATTAATATAGCTAGGAAGCACATGGTAAAAGTGAGAAAGTACGAAGTAGGTATATGAATTAAACCAAATGTATGCGCAGGAGAAATGCGCGGGTAGGCTGATGCGCAAAGGTGGGAAGAGCTATAGGATATTCAGGCGAGACAAGTATTGCGGATGAAGATGGTGAGTCCAGGTGTGATCTGGAGCAGTGATCGGGGAAGGAGGCTCGTAGAGCACGGGAACACTAATCGATGGATGAGCCAATGCCAAAAGACAGTTAGGATTGATATGCGTACCTTTTGATACCACGTTCCAAAATCCACAATGTGTATATCCTCCTGGACATTTACAGTGCAACGACATAACAGTTGCAGGTCGAGAGATATAGATGAGTGCCCAACATATCGAATTGCTCCCGAAGTTGTCGGGATCTCTTGAGGAGGGCATGAACGCTGGTCACCGTATTCAACGTTCAGGTGATAACTCGGTGTATGCGACGACTGCGGTGGGGAAGGGTGGAATATCCTTCTTCCACAGCAGCGCGAGTAGCGTTGAGGGCACCGTCATGTCGATCCTTCTTCTCTCCGACCTCGACTTCACTCGACCCACCGACCTTGTAGACTCCAGATATTGATCCCGGGATTGCCGGGGACTCTTGAGGAGGTGAACGCGGATCTTTGGTTCGAGATTGCAAGCGAGGACTTGCGGTATATGACGACTGCAGTGGAAAAGTGGGACGAGTCAGTCTGTTGAGAAAGCGTTTGGCTTACCTCGGGTTTCAGACCTCTGCAAGATCTCCCTCCTTCACTAAATTCTGCTTGTATCCTGAATATAACGTGGTGGGAACGAAACGTCTTACGGAGCGCAATAAGCTGTGGAGAAGGTCAATATTGATAATTTCTTGGAAAAAAGGACAACTTGCCGAGGTTGGCTCAAAGTACTATGATGGGTGAGGACATATTCCTCGCTAAGATATGCCAACGACCTAGTGATATGGTTGACGATATAGATAGTAGGAAGGAACATTCGGTCTTGGGCGCTGGGGCCTTTCTTGGGCGCTAGGGCCAGGAGGATTGAGATGTGTATGGAGAGGAAGCGAGATCCTTATAGAGGGCGTGTAGTATGCTGTACCTCGGAAACCCGAAGGTAGTCAGCATATGTAGTGGGCTGTACCTCGGAAACCCGAAGGTAGTCAGCGTGTATGGAGGAAGTGGGACTTGGAAAATCGAACATCTAATCGGATGTGGCTGTGTCGCGATCTTCCCACGGGGGTATTCGACCGCCAGCGGCGGATTTGCCCCGTGGGAAACTGCGGTGTCGAACACTTGAAAATTTCGATGCGATCTCCTCCTTCACCCATCCACGTCACCTTCACTGCGCAGGTTTCTGCTGTGAGGTGTCTGGACTACAACTACGAACGGGATATTCTCCTTCGACCACGTCACCTTCACTGTGCAGGTCTCTGCTGTGAAGTGTCTCGAGTGCAATTACGAACACGATCTACGGCCAGTATCCACGTCACCTTCCCTGCCAGGTATCCATCCTGCTGTGAAGTCTCGCAAGTACAATTACGAACGGTGCGTAATTGTGTCTGGAAATCATGACTATTCTAACTGCTTCGCTACTCTCGATAGTATGTCTACGATTCCCACTTACAGAAAACTCGTTGCGCACACCAAACCCATACTCCTCGAAGTCCGGGTCGCACTCTTGAGGAATTCAAGAACGTCTGCGCAGCCACATCACCTGTTTGCTTGCGCTCCTCTAGATGTTCGTCCATCTCACGCTCGATGTCCGTCATCTTCCGCGTTCGCATGTCCATGTAGAGTGATCAAAACTTCAAATGAAAAGACATTTTAGACGTGATCGAAGGCGCGTCGCGTGTCGAAACCTTCAGTGATTTGTTGTAGATTGAGTTCGGCGGATGTAAAGCACCTAACCCTAACCCTAAGAGATCCGCGTGAGCGTACTCCGTCAGTCTTGACATCGTTTAGAGTTCTTTGGAGACGACGCGCGTGAACTTGCTATCTGTGATTCGTGACCACCATACCATCATTGAGGCGAATTCAACTACATCTGCCACCAGAGCATGTTGATCTATCGTATGAAAAGCCTCTCCATGGCTCCAGAACTGGCGCGTGATATGGCCAGCCGTACTTGGGAGGCGCTATGTGACCTCCACAGGCATGGGTGGGTTACGGACAGGATGTTGGATGACAGGAGAACGCAATGGGTTGTTGTGTAAGTATGTTCTTTTGAACGACAATTTTCTGTCTCATTAGGTCTGGTGAAGTTGGGACTGGCATAACCACAGCGGAAATCCTAATAACCTACGTTGGATCACCGTCCGATGCATCAGTGAAGGTGATCCTACTACACGCGTACTATGCATGTATACGAGGATCGTATCTTGCCCGAGGTTTGGACCGAGCGACGCAGGCCGGGAACGCCTGGATATATCCCCATTGAACGGTCGTCGTACATCTGGGTAAGTAGAATTTACCGATTATTCGTTCATGCTAACTGTGCGTGTCAGCAGATCTGAATACCCTGCTATATCTACTGTATGATATCATCTTGCATTCTGACTGTATATGATATACCACCATCTTGCGGTTACGGTTCAGCAAAAAAGTGCGTGGTTTCTATTTTACTTCATACAATACGACACTGGCATAAGACTACTCCTGCGAGAGACACCACGAAAAGGCCATGCAAAGTATATAATCGCCAGCGTCGAGGAAATGGGGTATAATTAATTAATCCTCCTGTCCCAATCATTACTAGTAGTCTCCAACGATCTCGGTGATAATAACTTATAGCTCGTCGTGGTCTCTGTCGAGGTCGTCGTCGTCGTCGCTTGGAGACCCTGCTCCTCCTCCGCCACTGTAAAGTTTAGTCGTAATCGGGTTTACAACGGCTTGTACCTCTGCAATGACAGATCGATCAGCACTACAACGGCAAGTCTCAGAGACATAGAGACTCACCAGCCAACTTCTCTTCAAGATCCTCAACACTGGCGCTCGATCCGTTCGGTGGTCTCCTTAACGGCGTTAAGGATGACCTTCTTGTCATCTTCGCTGATCTTTCCGCCCAATCCCTCCTGGTCTCCGAGTTGAGTCTTCAGTCCGTAGACGAACGACGACAGCGAGTTAAGGGCTTCGATGCGTTTACGCTGGGCCTCATCTATACAAAACAAGTTTAGTACGAGAAGTCGGACCAAAAACGAGTAACTCACCTCAGAAGCGAACTGCTCAGCCTCGGCAACCATGCGGTCAATCTCCTCCTGCGAAGACGTCCTTTCTCGTTGGTGATCGTGATGATTCAGATTTACCACTGAAGTAACGAGTCAGTAAACGAACGAACAGACCAGCTATTGCAGTGCGACTCACGTTCCCTTGTCAGCGGCGGCAACTTTCATGATACCATTGGCATCAATCTCGAAAGTGACCTCGATCTGGGGCACACCTCTCGGTGCAGGTGGGATACTGGAAAGTTCGAATTGACCGAGAAGATTGTTTGTCCTTGGTCAACGAACGTTCACCCTCGAAGACTTGGTTCAAGACAGTGGGCTGGTTGTCGGCGGCGGTCGAGAAAATCTGGCTCTTCCTGGTGGGGATGACGGTGTTACGAGGATCAACTTGGTGAAGACCCACCGGTGGTCCTCGATACCGAGGGTCAAGGGGCAAACATCACAAGGACGACATCGGCGGTTCTTCAGCTCCGGAAAGGATACCACCCTGGACGGCAGCACCGTAAGCGACAGCTTCATCGAGGTTGGTTCCCTTGAATGGCTCTATTCCGCCGAAGTATTCCTGGAGAAGTTGTTGGATGATGGGAATACCACTGGAACCTCCATCGAGAACGACCTGGATTGTCCACGAGTCAGTGAGAAGAAGCCTACAATGTAGGACGGCTGCACTAACCTCATCGATATCCTGCTTCTTGACGTTGGCATACTTGAGAACCTGCTCGACGGGCTTCATCGTCTTGCGGAACAGATCCATGTTTCAACTCCTCGAACTTGGCCCGAGTCAAAGTCTCCGAGAAGTCGTTACCATCTCGAAACTCTCAATCTCGATTATGGTGCTCTGTTGGCTACTGAGGGTCCTCTTGGCCTTCTCGACCTCCCTCTTCAGTTTACCAAGAGCCCTCAGGTTGGTGCTGACGTCAGTACCAGTCTACTTCTTGTAGGCCTTGACGAAGTAGTCGATGACACGGTTATCGAGATCCTCGCCTCCGAGATGAATGTCTCCGGCAGTAGCGAGGACTTCGAAGACACCGTCGTCGATGGAGAGGAGAGAAACATCGAAGGTTCTTCCTCCAAGATCGTAGACGATTATCTGAGATTCACCACCCTTCTTGTTGAGACCGTAGGCGATGGCGGCGGCGGTGGGTTCATTGATGATACGGAGGACTGGAGACCGGCGATGGTTCCGGCGTCTTTGGTCGCTTGACGCTGAGCGTCGTTGAAGTCTGGGGAACCGTGTGAGAAACAGGCCTGGCGCGCAGATAAAATGGTATGATCTCACAGGCAGGGACAGTGACGACGGCGTGGGTGACCTTCTCGCCAAGGTAGGCTTCGGCGGTCTGCTGATCTTGCCAAGAACTGACGCTCATTCTTCGGGAGACTAGTTCGACATCGTGCGGGAATGATGGTACGTCCAAGGTGATAGTGTGAGTGGTTTGGTGTTGGAGAAGGTGAGGAGTGGACTGGAGTTGGTGTTGGAGTTGGTACACAGTGCGGCGGGCTGGTTGTGTTGATCGGTATATGGACTGGAGCTGTGTCGGGCGTGTGGACGGCGCTGAGGACGATAAGGTTTCTGGCTGTAATGACTGTGATGTGCATGAGCTCCCGGGATTGTCGGGATTTCTTGAACAGGTTATGAGCGCTGCTCGTCGTACTCGGGAGTCGACAAATGAACGAGGGAAACACTTACCTCAGATCCAATCTCCTGCATGCCCTGATTCCCTAACCCTAACCCTGCTCCTATCCTAGATGATATGAGATGAGAGCCGTCATAAAGCTTTGGAGAAGGTCAGTCTATTTAGGTCAAGAACGATAAGACTGACCAAGTTTTGTCGTGGTGAATGGGATAGAATAGCAGACTTGCTGCAACGCGGGAGATAAGTAAGTTGACGAGGGGAGTGGTAGGGTGCTCGTGCTGTGTGAAGACCGTGACTGTGCGGAGCTGTGCTGTGGCATCTGTGGTGGACGACGACGAGACTGTGCTCGGGCTGTGTGCGGAGCTGTGCATAGAGTGAGCGGAGATTTGAACTGTGACCGCAGACTGCGTACACAGTTCAAGCTCCGACGGCACAGTCCGCGCTGCTGTGGAAGCTGTGCACAGTCAAATTGAAGCTCCGAACGGCTGTGCACAGACTCGGACCACAGTACCCACTGTTCTTTCGTTTCTTTCGTTTTCAAGATTGCATGCCGGAGAACCACCTGAGAGGAGAGAAGAGGATTGAAGTATACAGTGAGTCTTCGTCTGCCCTTGCTTCAATGTCACCACCTGGGTACTAGGTGCACACTCCTGATGTTCTCAAGACAAGACGACACGACGATCTACCACGAGTATACTCCCTGCTCATTCTCCAGGACATCGCTTCAAGCAGAACCAACGATTCCATCAGGACCTATTTCTTCTGCTTTCGCCGTTTCGACGCAGGACTCACCTTCACGACTAAATCGACGGCTCGGAGGTGCTGCTTAAGTCGATACGGGACATCAAAGGTATGTACTCTTTGTTCTTCGTGCTTTCTTTTCTTCCATTCAATGCTCACCGAGGAACGAGTAGGACATGGAGGTAGAAGAAACATCGAGCAACGTTCAGTTTCGCACGGCGAAATTGGGATACAAATTGGTGAGTATATGTTCAGTGTGCGCTAAGGAGGAATACAAATCTCTAAGTCTCCCGGACGAAAAGTTGAGTACATTCTCTCGCAGCTTCGATAGCACGCGGTATGGAGGGATGGGGCACCAGAATGATGAGGCTGACTATGTAGCTAGTGCTACGGACATTGGGTGGAGGGGACCCGACGTGGATTATGATCCAGGGCCTGCGCCATGAATGGATGGGCGGGCTACACCCGTTCTCAAGATCCCCGTGCAGACGAGTCGTCAACCTCGAGTGCGATGGGTATAGAATATTAAAAACCAGATGAAGTTGCATGTTTTATATGTAGACTAACAATCCATGTACTTGTAACCATCCCTCCCCACTCCACCATTGAATATCCATACCATTGAGTCCCAACGCCTGCGTACTCGGTGATTCAGTCTTGAGTGAAGAGAAGGTGGGGGACTGTCGTGATTCCAGATTGAGAGTGCGAGGAACCAGGTGCTGTTAGTGGAACTTGAGCTCGAGCTCTTCGATAATCCGTGACGGAGTAGATTCCACTTGCACGGGCGGGGAGTGAGAATATATTCGTATATGGTGGTAGCTGAATACATGTCGAGCAGTTTATGGCTAACTCGCATTTCAACCCCAGTCTCGACAAAGTAGGAATGGAAGAGTAGGTTTACTTGCTTACCTGGAAGCTAGAACGTCACGTTCGTGCACAAACAAACTCGCTGCCAACTCGCGAGTGTCTCTTCCATCCGTCCTCCCTGAACATCCTAACCATCCAGCTCCGTTGGCGTTGCAATCGAGAAGACTTGGCTGGATGAAAGCGCTGGGATCGAAAGTGCTAGCGTCCGTGGTGATGGGCGGAAAGTGGATCTAGTGTGAGTTGTCCACGAAAGCTCGATCTTGCCTGATGCTCGTGTGCGTGATGATGACAATCTAGTCGATCTCGGTCTGTGTCGTCCTTGAGTCTTCAATCTTCATTTATTTGACGAGGTGAATCCCACGACTGAGCCGATATCGGGTCTTTCGAGC
>QUOL01000037.1:0-41356 GCA_009761415.1 Sarcomyxa edulis
GCTTTTTTATTCATTAAGTTAGCAAGCAACTTTAGAAAAATCTTTAAAATTTAATAGTTTTATTTCTTGGTTAGAGTATTTTCTTTTTCCTTTTTTTTTGTTTTATTTTCTTAATATCCATTTGAAAGCTTCCTTCTCCCGAACCGTACCGAATCAACCTACTCCCTTTAACGTTTTATTTTGTAATACATTCTAGAATGAAAATGAGGCTTTACTACTTCTCTCAATAGAGGCATAGAACGTTCTCTAGTGTATATTCAATATAATTTTTTTTTCCACGTATTGTAACTCTAATCTATATTTAATTGTAAGTACATTAATTAATCGGACAATATCTATTATTGAATAAGAATCAGTACATATAATTAGGCCATGTCTATGAAAAGAACAACCTCCCAAAATAATGTTTGCTAAAGCTATAGGAGTTAAAAGTTAATAAATATTATGGGGAACTTTCTATTTTTAGTAAAGAATGCTAAAACCAGAATTTAGATTTCCAGCTCTAGTACGAGTAGTAACATGAGGGTTGCTACCACAATAGTGAGATAAGATGTAAAATATAAATAAAACATAACTTGCTTTAGCTAGCGATTGTTTAAACCCTAACCGGGCATTTTCACTAGTTTTAGAGGAGAAAGTAATCCATCCGTCAGATAAGAGCAATCCAATTACACATTCTTTTTTTTTTATTTACAATTAGCTAGTTTTACCATTGCTAACTGAGTTCGATTAAATTTAATACTACTGTAGATAATAAATTTGAACCAAATACTACTAAAGATTTTGATTAGGTAAAACCAGTTATTTTTGATTAGGTAAAACCAGTTATAAATCAAGGATCTAATTTTTGCAAAGGCTATCGCATAGCACAAAATAATGGAGAAGAATTTTAGAAATAAAAAAAAGGCAAGTAAAGATTTGTATATTAATTTGGTTAGAAGGGTTGCTGATTTGATAATTGCTTTCACAACCCATTAGAGTACACCTTAACTTATTATGTTTAAATAAGTAACTACCGTCTACTCGTTGCTCTTTTACAAATTAAATATTTTCTATTAAATCTGATTTAGATCCGCGATTGCCCATTTCATTTTCAGTCATCTTAGGACTTGTTACCTTACCTGAGTGATTAGTTCAGCCACTTATAATCTTTCAATCATAGCTTGGTATCCTTAGCTTTAGGGTATCCCCGGAGTTTGGCAGTTTAAAGCATATAATGAGATCCCAACTCATTTAGCACTTTCAAAGAAAACATAAAAAAATAATAAATCTAAAGAAACAAAAGCAAATATTTGTAAAGTCTCTAATAATAGGAAACAAATAATAAAAGATTTTATATTTTGGATTGTGTTTTTATGATTTGAAAGTAAAGCAATTGGAGTAATAAAGGTAGTTAATAAAACAAAGTAAAGAGATAATCCATCAATACCTAAATTAAAATGCCAAGAGTTCATTTGATTTATTTCATAAATGAATTGATATTGTACAGAATTAGCATCAAATTGAATTCATAAAAAAAAAGATACAACTAAATTTATTAATGAAGTAATTAGAGCAATTTTTTTAATTATTAATTGATTGTTAATAGAGTTTTCTTTAATAGGCAATATTAAGATACAACCAATAATAGGTATAGCTAATAATAATTGAAGCATACTTTTTTTTATTTATTTACTATTAAAAAACATACATATAAAATGTATAAACGTAGTATTATAATAAATTAAAATCTTAAACAATGTTGCAATTGCGCAATTGAAATTAAAAAAAAGGTATTCATTCCAAAGGCTAATTGGAAAAACTAAACCTCTAACCTTGCCTAAACCTGCTGAGCCTCTGCCCTGACCTTAAAAAAAAGTTAAAACTTGCACTTTTTTTTTAAGGGGCGGTGTGTTGTGTTTTTTTGTGTTGTGTATTCCTAGCCGGAAAAAATGGATCCCTATAGTTAAGAAGGCTATGGCAATTCTATTGGAACGAGTCTTTGAATTGGATCTTTATATAGTAAAAAAATAAAAAATTTTCCTTGCATTAGCAACCTATGATCCTAGGGCTAGTGCTTTTTTTTTTTGATTAGCTGAACATGGATTTAAACTAATATAGGTAACACACAGCTATGAGACAAATAGCAGACCTCAAAAATAAAATAATTAGAGAAGCTGTAAATATTGATGGGTGCACAACTGAATTGGCTGAAATAAATCTTGAATTAATAATACAGAATTATAAGGGGTTAATTAAAATTAAAATAGCTGAAACGAAATAACAATAGGTGTTTATTTGTTTTAATTTTGTTTAAATTACTCTAAGTTTAAAATATATCCGCCCCTTTGGTTAAATAACCGAAAAAACATATACTGTTTTTTTAAGTGTAGGTGTAGGTAGGGGAAATTAAAATTAAAACTTAAAATAGTCTAAAACTCAATAGTAATAGTGGTCTTTATTTGAACTAGTAATAATACATACAATTAGATGGGTACATTGTTTTTTTATATGTAATTAATGTAATAATAGCTTTTTCTTTTTAGGTGCTAGATAAAAACAGACAAGGGATTAATTTTTTTTTTATGCGGCTTTAAATAATACAAGATTTAGGTAAATTTCTTTGTGTTGCTATGCTTTAGCTAGAAGCAAGTCATCATAAGGTTAGGGGTTATTTTTGATTAGATAATACAAATTTTAAAGATGCAAAATATATAATAACTAATTTTATTTCTTCATTTACTGTCCCAGCGTGTAAAAGAATGTTTGTGTCTATTAACAAAGGGGCAAATACTAAAAACAATAAAAATAAAAAAGCTAAAGTAATATAAACAGCATAAACTGTTACAATTCCAGTATCTAATTTAGCAATATTTATACCTGTATTTGTTAATGTGTTAGATAATCCGTAAGGTCCTAAAAGTTCAATAGCTCCTCTATCTATTAGTTCTGAAATAGTATAACCTCATTTTAATCCTCTAGAAAAAATATAATGGTTAGAAATAACATCAAAGTAATATTTACCATTTAAAAAACTATAAATTTTATGTCCGCCTTCCCCTGCCGTATCCGAAGGGTTGGCCAAGGGTAATGAAGTAAAAGTTAAATTTATAATAAGTTTAGGGTTGTTATGGTATACAAAAACAGCTAATAAAGCCCCCAAAATAGAAAATAATACAGGTAACGATTTAATCATTAAAGGTAAAGAAAATTCAGCTTCTATTAAAGAAATATTATTAGGATGAATAAATAAAGAATTAGAAAAAAAATCAGAACCCATTCCTACAAATAAATCTGAAAAAACAAAACCAAAAAGTATACTAAATAAAGATAAAATAAATAATGGAATTATTACTGCTAAATTAGATTCATGAGAATTTAAATAAGAATGTTTTTGTCCATTAGGAGTAGTTAAAAAAACTAAACTTATTAATCTAAAACTATAGAAGGCTGTTATTCCTGCAGTTATTGTTCCTAATATAAAAGCATACATTCCACTAAAACTATATTGTCCATATGCTAACTCTAAAATTAAATCTTTACTATAAAATCCTGTTAGGAAAGGAGTTGCAAGTAAACTAAGAGATCCTACTAACATTACAGAATAAGTAAAAGGTAAAAATTTTATTAATCCACCCATTCGTCTAATGTCCTGTTGATCTGCGAAAGAGTGAATTACCGCACCCGCAGCCAAAAATAGGAGGCTTTTAAACATAGCGTGATTTACAGTATGGAAAAGTGCTACATTGTATTGACTTAATCCGATTGCTGCGAACATGTAACCTAGTTGAGAAATTGTGGACATAGCTATGATTCTTTTTAGATCATTTTGTACTAAACCACATGTCGCACCTACAAAGGCTGTTGTAGCTCCTATTAAAGTAATTACTAATAAGGTTGTAGGACTATATTCTATTAAAGGGGAACATCTTAATAATAAATAAATTCCGGCTGTAACTAGGGTACGAATTGCTCCTATTAAGATAAAAATTAATAGGAAACGGACTTTATCTTTACCCATATCGTATTGAAAACAAGAAAAAAAAAAAAAAATTTTTTTTTTTAATTATGGGGATCCTCGTAAAGTCTCTGAGAAAAATACTGTAGTATATATAAATAAAAGCTTTAAAAGTGCCTCACTTTTTACAAGCAACTATGTAATTATTTCTGCTAATTGTCCTTAAGTTTAGTTTTGAAATTTTAACCATTTCTGGTCCCGGTCCTGATAGATGAAGCGGTAAAGAGGTATTCAAAAGTTTGGAATTTCTAGCATATAGAGGTGTTTTTCATAACCGTTACCGATTAAGGCTGTTACCCTATTTTTTATAATTTAAATAAGTAAAAGGATCCTTTTCCACTTTTGGTTTTTTTTTTATTTCTATGTAGATTTGCTGCTATCATTTTTTATAGGGCCTGATAGTATAACCTAAAAACCTTTCATTTAAGAGTTTTTTTAAATATAATTTTTCAACCCTTTCAATTTGAATCGGCTTTTAAATTTAGAAGGTGTAGTGATTTTACCACTTTGAGTAGTGCCTGTAATATATGTAAGGGTAAAACTTCTAGTCTCATGTTTTTTAAACATTAAGACTGAGGCTAATTTTAAAGAGTTTATATTATCAAACGCTATCCACTCTGATATGTAGGTAAAAAGATGTATAAGGTTTAATTAAACACTAAAGTGTAAGATTATAGGTATTAAAACCATTATTATTATTAAATATAAGTTAGTAGCAGCATGAAGTAAAGCAGATACTGGAGTTGGCAAATATATTCTTAATTAACTTTTTATTTTTTTTTATACTTTAATGTAAAGTTATTAAGAGCAATTGGACTTTATCATAAATTAAATTTAAATAATATTAATTTAAAAACGTTAAGTCTCTGAAGAATAAATATTTATAATTTATTGTCTTGCTGATTGTAATATAAGATTTTTACTTATTTTTATTTTTATTTTTATTTTTATTTTTATAAGTACTCATTTTTGTCTTAGTCCCAGCATATAGTTTTTGTTTAATTCATGTAATGTTAACAATTACAATAGGAGGCCCCTACTCTAAAATTAAAAATCTCCTTTATTGTTATTAGTCTTTTTTTATTTTTTTATTATTTCTAGTTTTACTATTTAACTTATAAAGCATAGAAGGTATAAAATAAGGTAAAACGATTGATTTAAGTAATGCCTTACTGTTTGCACTGATATATATTCTCCAACGTAAGGGTTTACCTGCTTGATTCCTTTTAACAGGATGTGCTTCTAAACCAAATTTTGTTTGGAGAACATTACATAACAATTCTACCTCTGACAAAGTGAAACTATCTGTACATAGTACTACTGCATTACCTTTAGCGCACCCTTCATCCCTTATTCATATGGCTAGACCAATAGTTGTAAGTATATCAAAGATATTAAGAGGGACTATTTTAATAAATCGCCGTTTGTTTTCAGATCATTCATATCATTGAGAATGTAATAAAGTTAAAGAAGGTAAACTTTTAGTACTAATAGTATATTGAGTAACAGGTTTTCCCGTTTTAGGATTAGGCCAGGGTCTAGTTGTTGTTAAAGTACAAATACTGGAGAATATTTTTTGTCAAAGATGATAGATATAATTTCTATTCTTTAAAGTCATAGCATAAAGAGCATTTGTATTTAATTTAGGTTTACCATTTAAATCTTTAGTAGTAAACCTTAAATGACCATCCCCTAATAAATTACCAATTAATGGATTCATAACTTTTTAAGTCAATTCTATGAAAGGTAATCTTTCAGCTAGATTTGGTGATCTGAATCTACCTTTACTATCCCTAAATTGATTTAATTCAGGTTTAGCTGGCAAAACTATAGAACATAAATATCTAAGATATAAAATTTAGCTAATTCCTTTACAATTATAATGTTAATTATTTAAAAAGTAATAAATAAATAAAATAAGAAATAAATAAGGTAGAAAAGTATACGTCAAGCCTCCATAGACTGGGCCACTGCCTATTTTTTAATTTTGGTTTTTTTTTGTTCTTAATTTAACTAATGTGAAAAAAGGGTACCGAACCGATTCTAGGTATAATTAAAAGTTTTTAAGGGTCTAAATTTTTAAGCTTACTTTTTAACTTATTTTCTAAAAAATAAAGGCAAAGGTTAAATATATAAGCATTTAGTTTTTTTATTTGACGACTGTTTTGAGGAGATTTAGCCCTATTTTTAATTATAAATTATTTGCCATACTACATTATAGCTGATTCCTTTATCCAAGGAATTACTTAGTAGCTAGTAATGTTGGAAAGTCATGTTACACTCTCAAATAAGGACGAATATGTAGTCAACACGAAGTTCCAGTAACCGGTGAAATTTTTAGCCCCACCCCCCGGCTCCCTCTATCTTAATGTTTAAAACATGAGATTAAAAATTTTTTTTAGTCCTACGTGTGCCTTGGGCAAGGGTAAAACAAAAAAGAATTAAAAAAAAAAATTAGAACAAGACTATATCTTTTTACATCACGTATAGTCGTTGAGGTTATAGATTTTCCTGCTAGTTGCTGTTTGTTGTTATCTATCCGATGCTCTTGTTTACTCTCCTCAATAAAGCGTTAGTACTGCAAGGGAGGGCTTGTAAGCAACTAATTATTTTAAAAATTTTTTAGGGCTTAGCCAAGCAAGAAAAGCAAGAAAAAACAACTAATATTACTTATTTAAATTGTGACTTTATCATTTTTATATTTTTGTTTAAATACTAAAGACTGGTAATTTATAAATTAACATCCATAAAAAAAATAAATATATTTTAACTGCCTAATTTACTTAGATAAAATAAAGAATCCTTAGCCTAGCAAAACAAAGAGAAAAAGTAACCTTTAGTTTTTGTTTGGGTTCAGCTTCTTCAGTGTAAGAAAGGAAAGGTAAGAAAGGAAAGGAAAGAAAGGAAAAAAAAAAATAAATTAAATAAAGCAAAAATATAAAAAACCAAAAGTATTAAATAAGTTAACAGGGTTTCAAGCATATAGTGATTAGTTAAATATAAAAAATATGATAAATAACTTGGCAGCCTCTACCAACTATGTAATGGGATATTAGCGGATTTAGCTAAAGCACCCCCCAATAATAAAAATGAAATTATAGTAATAGCTGTTTCATTCATATAAGGAACAGTTGCAAATACAGTAGAATAGTTTAAAGATCCAAATAATGCAAATATTGCAAAGAATCCAATACTCATTAACATATCTCCTGTTCTGTTTAGCGTAAATGCCAATATCGCTGCTTTGTTTGCTTGAATTCTAGTAAAGTAAAAATTAATAAGTAGGTATGAAACTACTCCGATGGATTCTCAGCCTACAAACATTACAAAGAAATTAGCACCACAAATTAATACTAACATCCCAGCAGTGAATGCTGATAAATATGAAAAAAATCTCTGATTATGCGCATCAGTAGATAAATAATCAATACTATAGATATGTATTAAAGTAGAGCAATATAAAACAGCCATTCCTAAAGAAACTGTTAATTGATCGAATGAAAATTCCCAAGATATTAACATTAACTCAGTGTCTACTCAACTACCTAAATTAATATAAACAGGGGAACCGGATATACCTACTTCATAAAAAGCAATAGAAATTAAAATAGAAGAAAATATTAGGCAAGTACAAGTTATTAAGTGAGAACCCGTTACACCAACTTTTCTACCTAAAAACCCAGATAAAATAGAACCTAAAAAAGGTAAAGTTATTATTGAAAGATACATTATTTATTTAGTGAAATTGTCCCTCTTAATCTATAATAAGCAACAAGAATACTTAAACCTATGACTGATTCTGCTCCAGCGATAGAAATTATATATATACTGAAAATTTGGCCTACGTTATCATTAAATCCTAAAGAGCTGATTAAAACCAAAAGTGTTACAGCCAGCAACATAATTTCTATAGAAATGATCATTAGAATAATATTTTTTCTATTTAAAATGAAGCCTAAAACACCAATTAAAAATAAGAACATAGAAAAATTCATTAAGTAAGTATTTTTGTTGTATCCTTATGGTCACAATCGAAAAATGTTAACTTTTTTAAAGTTGTTTTTTTTTTGTTTTTTTTAATTAAATAAAACTGTAACATTTTTAATCTATATCATCCATTAAATCAGTTTTGATTTTTTTTATTTTTGGATCTAGATTGTATGCTTTGACCCATTCTCGGTAAAGACGAGATTCTGTTGGAATTTTACTTTGGTTAATCAATTTGCTAGTTAAAATATGTTTTGAGGTACTAGGATCACCGGGTACAAGAGGATCTATTTCGAATCTATGTATTATTTGAATAGCAGCACGCACTCCAAGTTCAGTTTCGAGGAAAGGTTTCTGGTCCCCATTTGGATTATAGTAAGAGGGTACAGGTACTTTCAGTCTTATTAAAGACCCGCTATCCGCAAGATATTCTAATATGTTATCCTTTCGTAAAAACCCATTTTCATTAAATAATGAAACAGATACTTTTTTAATCTCGGATTCATTAGAAAATTTAACTTTAGTAGAGTATACTTCTCCTTGATAAGATTCAAAGAGATCAGTCTTTGCTAAACCGTTTTCATTTTTAAATAAATTGGGTGCTGTGTTTCTTTTTAATATTGACTTTTCGATTTTAAAATCGGTAGGATTATAAATATTAGTTCATATACCTGCGTCTTTATCTTTAGGATCTAAACCAAAATGTCTTAGTGGCTCAGCTGAAGGAATAAAAACTTGGATTTTGTTACCTTGGCGTATAGAAGTTAACAGATGGTAATGACCTGATGTAGTTTTATCCAATACCAGAAATAAACCTCGACATTTTGAATCATTTCTATTTTTAATATAAAGAGAATCTTCAGGGTCAGGCTGTTTTATTACAATATTAGCTCCTTCTTTCAAAGTTTGTTTTACTTTGTCGAAAGACCACAGATCATGAATTAGAGCGACTCGTTCTAGCCCGAGAAAAAAGACTAATTTATCTGTTACTTTTGTTTTTATTATTTGATAGTAACGAACATCATAGATAAGTTTAGCATTGTCAGAATTTACAAGATTTTTAAACTTTTGCAGAATACGTTGGTGCAACTCAATAGCTTGGGAGGATTCTACAATAATGCGTTGAACATTATAATCTACTGGTTTAGACTCATTTGGACCTTGCATCACGTTTAAATTTTCCCTTGTACTAAATTCGTATTGATAAAAATTCTTAGAACGAAAATTTGGAAGGTTGGTAGAAAAATAAAAATTTAATCAAGCAAAAAGCCGATTCTGAGGTATAGAGCTTAGAGGATTTATTTGTTGACCTTTCCAATACGAGGATTTTGCTACAGCCAAAGAGTAATTAGTTGGAAATTTTTGATTAAGGGTTTTATTTTGAATGATGTCTATTATATTCCCATGTGTCTTAGAATAACCTATTTTATTGAGCTCAGGAGTATCTACCAAAGTTTTAGAAGCAGAGCTATTACCGGTAATAAGACCGGGAAGAAGTTTGTTATTATTATTATTATTATTATTATTATTATTATTATTATCATTATTATTACTATTATTATTATTATTATTATTATTATTATTATTATTATTATTATTATTATTATTATTATTATTATTATTACCAACCTCTACTAAGTTACCTTTTGGTGGGTCATTGTGTATAATATGATTTTGTTCAAAATAAATAAAAAAATTTATTAAAAAAATATAAACTATATAAAAAAACGAAATAAATAATGTAACAAAAATAATCTTATTGGATAATAATAACAATTTATCTTCCTCTATAAAATAATTATAATTAAAATAAAAATAGCATAAAATCCCTAAGAAAGATAACACAAAGATATAAACAAAAAGCATGTAACCTAGATCCGGCATATAAAGGATTATATTATTACCTGTTTTGTAAATAAACAAGCTAGCTAACATAATATAAAAACCTCTAACACAAAAATACATAAAAAATATTAATCCCTTGTTTGATTTTTCATTAAATTTTTTTTTATCTATCTTAAAAACCCAATTAACCCTCTGATTTTGACTTAATTTAAGTTAAAACAAAGGTGGATTTGTAGAGTAGAAAAAAAAAAAGCATTTTTTTGTTTTTTTTCAAGTGGATCCTCTCCTTGTTTTTTAAACTCGTTAACAAAGGAGTGGCCCTTAAAAATAAAGTAACTATTTTTTGCGAAATAACATAATTGTATTCCGACACTAAATGAGAGATAGACTAAATATAAACAAACAAAACGTATCATAATTTGCTCTGTTAAACAATTTAACATTTCATAATTAAGGTTATAAAGAGTTTTCATATTAAATAAGAATGTAATTATTGAAACAGGTAATAATATAAAGCCAAAGAAATACTTACTTAGAAATAAGTTAGATTTAAAACTTAAAGCGATACGCAATGTTCTAAAAAAAACGGATTTCCGGAATTGATCCCAGAAATTTTTTATTCTTTCTTTAAGTATAAAGATAAGAATTCAAACACCAATTAACAAAAAGGATATCCAAAATATCATGAAGTAAATAATCTCTTATCCTCAAGGTCACAATCGAAAAATGTATTTTAAACTTTTTTTTTAAAGTTGTTTAAACTTTTGCCCTATTTTTGAAGGGTCTAAAAAAAAATTACCAGGCTATATTTAGCAGTTCTTCGTACCCGAAGTAAAAAAAAACTTTAGTTTTTTTTAACCAAAAGGGGTAAGATTTTTTTTTTGGCGTTAGCCTGAATAGAATCGAAGAGGTTTATAAATAAATTAAATAATCAGCATTTTTCATAAATAAAAGAGTAGTAAATAAACGAGTAAAAATCAAATATTTTTTTACTGCGCTTTGGTATCTAAAAAAAAGACATTTATTAATTTAAAGTATTAAAAATTGGATAAACATAACATTATAAAGTATATTTTATAGTCTTTTATAAATTATATTATATTCTCTTAGCCGGAATAGTTTAATTGGTAAAATGAATTCCTTGTAAGATTTCGATATAGGTTCAATTCCTGTTTTCGGCAAAAAAATAAAGTAAATTAAAAAAAGAATATTTGATTTTTTTTCTACCCTTTTGCTTTGTAGCGGTTTAATAAAATAAACATTAAATACGGATTAAAAAAATTTTTTTTTGTTTTTTTTTCGTTCTCGTCTTCTTGTTTTTTGAGGTGTTTCTGTTTCTTCCTAGCCTACTTTTTTTTCTTTCTTTTTTTTTGAGTTGTAGTTTAATTTGGAAAAACACCATTTTTTGGGAGTGGCGTATATCTGTTCGAGTCAGGTCAACTCAGGTCATTATTATTTGGTATTTTCCTTTTTTTTTTATTTTTTTCTTTGGCCTCAGTCTTAATGTTTAAAACATGAGACAACCTGTAGGTAGGGTGCTTAAGTAAAACCAAAAGCTAGGGCCTTTTTTTAGGCAAGTTGGTTTTTTTTATTAGAGCTTAAAATAATTGCAAACATAGCTAATAAAAGTATCATACTTAAAACAAAGAAAAGCACAGCTGCATAAGTATAAAAAGCTTCACCTAAACTTTGAACTTGTGTAACATATACTAATTTATTATCAGATTCAGCTAAATTATTTATTAATAAATTGTTATAAATATAATAATAATCTGTTGGAGATGCTGAATATCCCGGAGATACTGTTAGTTGTTTATAAGTTACATAAGTACCGATAGCACTAGGGTCCATTTGTTTAGCTGGCGAAATTAAATAATCTAAAAAAGCTACATTATTATAATTTAATGGGATTAGTGAATAAATAATAGATATAAATATTAATAATAGAACCAACCCTAAAACCAAATTTTTAAAAAATTGACTCCCAGTAACTACAATTTCAGATAGATCTATATTAATCATCATAATTACAAAAAGGAATAATACAGCAATAGCTCCAACATAAATAATAATGTACGATACTCCAATAAAATGAATACCAATTAAAATTAAATAAGCGGCAACTTGAGCGAAAGTAAGTATAACAAATATAACAGAAATAACCGGATTCATGATTGTGATAGCAATAACAGCTGAAAATAAGGCACCTAAAATAAGTAAGTTTAAAATAATTGTTTTCATTTTTATAGATAATTTTTATTTTTTAATAAGCCTGCGGATACAACCTTTATATATTTTTTTACTTTAACTGAATTTTTTTGTTTTATTTTAAGGATATGCGTAGTTATCTGGTACTGCTTGTACAACTGACCAACCATAGCCTGCCTCGCTAACCAGTTTTATCTTAAGCTGGAAAATTCATTTGCGTTATTGTTGCTAAATAGGCAGGTAAAAAAATAAGAGTAAACGCTTTATTATTTTTTTTTTTTCGTAATAGTTTATTATACTGCTCTTTATATAATCAATCTGTCTTGTTGCAATTGAGCACAACATTAGTAAAATACCGTAGTAACTCAAATTATTTTAATATAAAAATTTTTTACGTTAAATAAAAAAGAAAAAGTTATAAAAAAGGGCTTTAGAGTAGGTTCGCTTTTAATGTTGGTGTTACTCTTTTTAAACCTTGCTTAGATTAAGTTATCCTTAAGGTAAACAAACAAATTAGCTAGAGAGCTTGTATAATTTAAATTAAACAAAAAGAAATAATAATAAATAAAAAAGGCTATAAACCAAAAGTTAAATATATTAACCCTAAACAGCACCCAAAAAATCTTTTTTTTATATTTTTTTTATATTTTTTTTATATTTTTTTTTATACTTAGAATTAATAGCATGTGTAAGCTTGTAGGGCTATTACAGTAAGTAATATTAAGCTGCTAATTAAGGCTGGCTACTTTAAAACAAAAATAAATAGCTGCATTCAGCGAGTGTAAAAAGGCGAAAAAAAATTTAAGGTTAAAATTATTTAAAAAGGGTTTGTAGGTTTTACCTAAAATAAGTGACCTCATTCTTGCAAATCTAAATTTAAAAAAAAAAAGACGTTAGAAAAAAGGCACAAGTAGTTTATATTATATAATCGGCTGGCTGCATAATGCCTCTATGGTAATAAATCAATATTGCCTCCCCACAGTTTTTCCTACCAAAAGCTAGGTTAACGTAGAACTTTAAATTCTCAATAATTGGTTAAGAACTATTAAAAAAATAAACAAATCGCTAGAACTATATTAAATAAAGTCGCGATTAACCCAAGAGGAATTGAACCTCTTTAAATTATACTTTATATTTTTATTTAGTTTTATTTTATTTTTTTTTTACTGCTCTACTGCCCTACTTTCCTACTGTCCCGCATTTTCCTTATTAATTTATTCTGTTTTATTTAAACAAAAAGGAAAACAAAGTAACAGGATTGTTGGGTGACAATAAAATATCTGTCTCATAAAACTAAATTAACAAATAAAAACTAGCCCTGCTTAGCAAGTTATTTCCAACCTAATTTTGTTAGTTATTTTTACTTTTACTGCTATTTACGAGTTGTAAAATTAAAAAAATCAGCCAAAAAACAAACAAAAGGCAAAGCCAAAATAAAAAAATTTTATTTTTTAATTTTTAGGCGGAAAATAAGACCCTCGGTTTTTTTCTGCTTTTTTAGTTTTTTTAGGTTAAAAAAAAACTTTGGTTCTTTTTTTACCGACCCTTTTCTTTATTTAACCTACGGATACGACAGGGGAAAGCGGGCAATTAAATTTATTAAAAAAAAATATTATTTTTAGGCCATTAGGTTATTTTTAACCCTTTACTAATAGCGCGCCTTGGAGGACAGTTTTGATTTATTGTTATTTTATTTGAGATATTGGTTTAGAGTATAATACTATAAGAGATTCCAGCCCCGATACTGAGGGTCAAGGGGATTTTTAACAGCTAACTGTGGGCATTAAATATGAATTTATATATTAATGAATAATTTATTTTTATTCGGGCAGTCTTTACTAATTAGGCCTATTTAGCCTAGCTTCTTTTTTAAAGTAAGAACGTTTGTTCCAGATAACAATCGGGTTATTTCTTCTTTTGTTACCTTAAACCTATGTGATTGCTTTCTATTGCTTTTTTTAACTTAAACAAAAACAAAGTCCGGTTAAGGCTAGGTAAGGGGATAAGGCAAAATAGCCTAAAAATTGTAAAGGTAGCCGAGCATTTTATAAAATATTTATATAATTAATATTTTTTTTTATAATTGAATTGTTACGGTTAATTGTAAAATAATAAAATAAATATCTTATTTAAATTAAGTTACAAAATTTTAGTAGTTTAGTAATTTAGATTTAAAAGATTAAAAATAAAAAGAAGTTAGATTTATTTACTCATAATTTTTTTTTACCTTTTGTTTAGGTCTTTAAAAAAGGGATAAGGACGATTTTTTCCGCAATATATTTATAAGATATACTTATATTACATAGAATCGACTCATAATAGGAAATCTTGAGTAGATACTGCTTCTACTGCTATAGGCATAACGTATTGTTCTTTTTTTTTTATATAGGACTGGACTTTATCTTAATTATTAAATTAATAATTTGTGACGTAAAGTCTCTGAGGAACCTAAGCTCAATCAATATAATTAAATTTTATACCTACGAGAGATTTGGTTTCCTGCTGATTGTCCATTTAATATCTTATACCATTGTAACTAATTATAAATTAGTAGGTTAAGCTTTAGGAGTTTCCAGCATATTAGTCACATTTTACATGAACCTATGCCTTTTAAGTTAATAAGAATACCTTATGAATAATTAAATCAATATTTGGTTTAAAAATAATATTGAATATTTATTTAAATTTTATTTCATAAGATAGATTAAACTTATAAACTTAAATTGTAGTTGATCCATGTCCAACACCACAAATCTCACTACATTGCGCTAACTCTACGATTATTAAATGTAATAGATATTTTTTTTTAGTTTTACTTTTTGTTTTTCAATCAACTTTGCTTTTTTTTTTTAGTAGTCCTTTTTGTTTTTCCCTTAGGTTGGATTCTGTTTATCCTACAGCCCTTAGGCAATCAAAAGAAAACCAAAAGTTCAGAGCGAAGTACGTCACACAGAAAAAGTTATTTATAAGAAAAAGAATAACTTTTATATATTCGACCGTCTTTTAAACGCAAATATAAAGTTTTTCTATTTAACCTTATGTCTAAAGTATAAAAATATTTAACCGTACTTAAAATACTCTCAAATGCTCTTTCGAAATTTTCCCCTATTACTATTATAGGTTTATTTTTTCTATTGACTTTTATGGAATAGTTATCTGTTTTAAATTTTAGATATTCATCGATAATTAATCCTACTTGTTCAAAATTATCAGGTAGAGCTTTATCCGAGTATTTACATAAAAAGTTATGAAACACTTTACCCATTTTAATATATCTAGTTAAAGTATCCCTTTTTATAGTTAAACCTAATCCTCTTAAATATTCGATACAAGAAGTTAAAGAATTAAAATTTAACGTATGACCTACAGAATCTACAAAAGTATTACCTTCTTTGATTTCTAATTCGACAAGTATACTTCTACGTGTACCTAATGTATATATATCTTGTCTTTCTCTTTGCATTATTCCTAGTAATTCTTCTATGGATATACTACTTTCAGTAGCCGTAGGTATAGGATAACTTAATAACAAGAATTTATTAAGATAAAATATTTTAGAATCTACAAACTTTTTGCAAGTTTCAGTTTGTACTTTTAATACTCTTTTTAACTCAATTCTGGATTTAGCACTATAATAAAGAGTACTACACGTTAGATCATAAACATATATAGGATCACCTTTTGAAGAACCTGCATTAACAACTCTTAAAGTATTTAAGTTAAACTCTTTATTCAATAAGTGATATTGCTCTAAAATAAAAGCGTCTTGACTGTTAAATTTATTTCTATCTAATTTAAAGATTATTAATTTAAAAGCTTTTAGCCCTTCTTTATGAAGTAAAGGTAAAAATTTACCCGCTTAAAAAAAAAGTGTAACTTTTTGTTTCACACTGGATTTAAATTAAATCAAAGCTAAATTAACTGGACAAAACCTGCTAATTTTAAAGTAATAACACATTCTACGTCTTAATAAATTAGATGAACCTACATACTTATCACCTGTCTTTTTAAGTATAAACATGTATACTCCAAAGAAACCTTTATACATAGATTTACCTGCCAATTCATCTAAAAGTTTATTATTTTCAGGTGTAGTTATAGGAAGATCGAACTCAACACCTTTAACTTTTAATCATTGGTCTAATTTAGAGTCAGTAACAATTAAATTTTGATTTCAAATTATTTTATTAATTATTAACGAAGTAGTTTGTTTTCCACTACTAATATGTTCTAACGCTAAAGATTCTGGTTTATTAGTTAAAGACTTAATGAAACTAAAGGGTCTTTTTAAACTTACAACGGTTGATATAAAACCACTATGCAACAACTATAACAATTTAACCTAAAAAGTGCTTTGTGTGTATTATTATAACCCTATTAAATATTTAATATCACATTAATAATAAGTTTATCAAACTATTGTAGAGATTTCCCTAAATATATATATTCGTCGTAGGTACCTCCCGGTATTTTACCAACGGTGGCTACGTCAGAAATGTTTAAATTACTACACAGCTAAGCAAATTAGTATATATTTTTTTTTTCTACACCTTTTCAAGTGGGGGCTGACTATATCTTAAGCATTGTCAATATTAACAACACCAACCACCGTTTAGTCGATGAACTGCATACCAATTTGAATTTATTTGGTACTTGGCTGCGGATTGCCCATTGAATAATAAATCTTGATTTTCCCATACCACGAGTCATTACCTGTGCCATAAGTATGTTACCACAATTATTTGGATAAGATTTCTTTAGGGGTTTCCCGCAATTTGATGATTTATAACCATAGGTTCACTACAGTTTAGGCCAAATGACCATAAAAAATACCAGTTCTTTCAGCTAAAATAGAGACTTGATTTAGACGCAAATAATCGATTAAAATTGACAGTTATTAACTAGTACCCTTCTTCCAAAACCTTGTCAAATTAACAAAGGAGAGTAGTAGGCTGCAAGTACTTTTATATAAAAATTTAATTATTTTGTAGGATTCATATATTTTTTAACAAAAGCATTATCTCTGTTGTGTATTAAGTCCTAAATAAGCAAGTAAATCAGAAACAGTAGTAAATTCGAGAGCTGTCTTTTCTAAATTATCAACTAGAACTATATATCGATTAAGTGAAGAAATTTTAACTTTTCCTCTACTCTTATTTCGACCAATTTTGTCTTCGTACCAAGAAGGATGCATAAAAAAAAAATAAACGGGGGTACGATTTTCTCCAACTATTACTAATCGCTCTTTATTAATGTAACGATTAATATATTTACAATATTTTTTATTATCTAACTTTAGTGCTGCTTGATTCTTTGTTTTAATGTTTAAAACAAGAACAGGAGTATCAAATATTCCAAAGAAAGTTTATTGATCTGAAAGATAAGCATATAGTAATCCAATTTCCAGAGATTCTAAAATAAATCCAGTTATAGGTTTTAAATGATTAGTATTAGAATATTGTGGTTCACTATTAGTTCTAGGTTTACTAGCATCAATAATGAAGAGATCTGTTTCTAAAGCAGGACTGTATATTGGATGATTCATAAGATTAATATATCGAATTAGAGTTGTTTTTTTAATATTTAGAAGTTTTACAGCTTCATTGGTAGAATTAAAATAAGAATTTAATGAACCATCTGTAGCTACAGCCGTAAGAGGAACATTTATATTACCTGAAGAAATATTCATTCGATGATCTTCTCAATTAATAAATGGGAAAACTACTATTTTGCTACCAGGTTGATAATGATTAATTAATGCTTGTTCATAAATTCGAGCTTCAAATTGAGTAAAAGATCGTAAGATATATTGATTTTAAAAAGAAATAACCTCTAAATTTGTTTTAAAAAACTCTGCGTAATGATTAGTAGTAATTACAATAGGTCTCCAAATAAAATTTTTTTCAACCTAAGTTTCTAACCGAAGCATTAAAAAAAAAGAAAAAAATGGTGTCTCTAAGTTTTTTTTTTAATTATTACTAGATCTAGTACTATTTGTTTTATGAATTTTATATCTAGTATTTAAATCAGTAGCAGAACCTATGTAACAAATATATTCTTGGTTTTCTTGCTCCTTACTCAACATAAAGATATAACATCCAGATACTCCAGCATTTTTTACTAGCTTTAAATTAATTTTTTAAAAATTTTAATCGATTTTTAGGACTATATCTTTATTAAGTTTAATCCTTAATAATTAACGTTTAGTCTCTGAAGTATTTTATATTTACTTGCTGATCTTTTTTCTTTTTTGGTTATACCTGCTACTCTCCTTTAAGGAAGAAGGAGGCCCTCCTAACTTTAAATATATATTTTAACTATCCAGATAGTAATTATTAAAAGTTTATATAGAGGAAAGAAAAATATTCCAGCATATAGTTTAATTACAGGCCGTCACCTGGAACACAATCTAATTTAACACCTAAAGAAGGAACAGCGAATGACGAACCACAATGTTGTACAAGTTATATATCTAAACTTTATAAAAAATATAACCTTTATAAGGTTTACCAGTTCCTAATAATTTAGCTATTCTATCTCTATCTGCTTTAATGTTTATACTTTCTAAAGATCTCACTGCTTGCTGCTATTATACTAGGAAATTCTTCGGTTTTTTCCTCATTTTCCTTTTTAATAATAATAGATTTACTAAATCTGGACGGTGTGGCTTTTTTTAACGCTTCTTTTCTCTTAGAATCAATCAATTCTACTATTTCGAGTATACTTAACTTAGTTTTTTCTGCTCCGTCTATAGGAGTATTCGTAATATTAAAAAAAAACCTAAATAACTATCTCCATTATTTATACAATTAGCATAAGTCGCATGATGTATACTAAAAATAGCTTTGATTTCATTAAATGATTTACCACAAAAATATAAAGTTTTACCTTCCAGATCATAAATATAAATTTTATTACCTTGATTAACTCTAAAATTTACTATCCTTTGAGTATTAAGATTAAACTCTTCGTTTAATAAATAGTATTGTTCCAGAAATAAATAATAATAATCTAATTTATAAATATCGGCTGAAGAATTAAAGTCCTCAGGTATAACAAAAATTTCTAGATTAAAAGCCTCAACCCCATCTTTTTTTTATTAAAGGTAATAATAAACCGGAGTTTTCTTGATTAAATGCTTAAAGGTAAAGTATTGATCTAATCTTCTAGAAAGACTATTACTAGATCCTACGTATTTACTACCAGTTACTTTCTGTGTAAACATATAAACTCCTGCTTTTAGTCCCCTATCTTTAGGTTTACCTACAAGACTCAAATAAGAAGAATATGTTTGACTATTAAAAGGTCAATCAAATCTAACCCCAGGTATAGCTTTAAGTCTAGTTAATTTTTCTTCTGTTGGGGAAACTTGTTGATTGCTTAATAAATTATTTAATACCTCGCTGGTAATATCTTCACAGTTATCATAAGTAGTTTTATGAGGCAAACCTGAAAATGAACTATAATGTCTTCTACCTCACAATTAAGAAATATATCAAAAATGTAGCGTAGCCTTAAATAATTTTGTTTAAATACAAACACACAAAACAAAAATTTAATTAAAAATTCCTTATGTACAACCAATAAACAAAGTTTATTTACTTAAATTGTGGGAACTTTAATCTTAAATTACTAAACCTTCGTTTAAGAACCGGATTTCCCGGCGACTAGAGTACACCTTACAACATCTAAATTCTAGATATTGAAGAACCGTCTACTCGTTGCTCTTTTACAGTATCAATCTAGCTGACTGACTACTGATTTAGATCCGCGATTACCCACTTCAGGACTAAAGTCCTTCATCTTTAATGATATTACCATACCTTGAGGCATTAATCAAGCCAATATTAAAGTTTCCTTAAATATCTTGGTTATTAAAGCTTTAGGGATTTCCCCGGAGTTTGGCTCTTTTTCACTCAAATAATAATTATTTATTAATCTTATGAATTACATCTGTACCAGTTACAATTAATCTAATATGACAATCTACTGGTATTATTAATTTGTTATCTACTTCTAATAATCTAAAAGCCCCTACAGCTAAATCAGACTCTGGGACAAGATATGAGTCAAAATCAATAGCATCTCCACTGTCTTGGCAAAAGTCCGCATATTCATAAGCAAATTCCTATTTAAATATCAATAGTTTTATATGTTTTTACCTTCTAAAGTTTTTTGCGATTCGTTATAAAACGCAAGGTCCTCATGACAATCAAATAAAACAAGACAAAAAAATTTCTGAAAATAAAGAGGAATTGGACTATCTCTTAACTTTTGAAATATAAATTTAAAAAATTTAAATACGTATAGTCTCTGAGGTCTATTACCACCTGCTGATTAGATTAAAATTTCCACTTTTTAACTTAAATCTATATAAGTAGTTTTTTTTTTTATCCTTTCAGAATATAGAATTTTTCATAGTTATTAACTAGGGCCTAATTTACCTGATATAAATTAATATATTTTTTAAACATAATTTGTCTAATCAAGAATTTTAAATTTAAATCGTCTACGTTTTCCTTTTGCTTTTTTTGGGGGGGGAGCTATTGGAAAAAGAAAAGCCGCAAAAACACAGATCAAAATTATTGATATTTATTGATTGTAAACCTATCTTATTAGAAAAGTTCAATTTGTTAAAAAAAAAATATAGAATTTAAAGATAAATCTAAATAAGACCAGTACCATTGATGCAAGATAAAAAAAAATTTTTTTTTATCATTTCGACTGTACATTAAGCAATATAAATTTATTTTATTTAAAGATAATATTTTATTGTTAAATAATATTTATATCACCCACCAGTGACCCAGTCTGTAGCGATCTTAAATAGACCGACGGTCTTTAGTAGAGTTACTATTTAACCGTTTTCACTAGTGTCGCCAAAGGAATTTTATAAAATGTATTCCTTAAAGAATTTTGTCAAATTCTTAGAGAGATAAAAAAATATTTACATCTCACGACTATCATATATATGTGCTTTTTTTAATTCTTTTTTTTTTATTTATTATAACTATTACACTCTTTTTTTTTTTAGTTAGGCGTAGATAAAGGAAAACAAGGAAAAACTTAAGAATAAGTGAAAACCTTTTTATAGTTGTTGTTGTTGCTGCTAATACTACAAGAAGAAAGTAAAAAAAAAAATAAAAAGTGTAGCGAGTAAAAAGAACTTTTAATTCAAGGCTTTAAAAAAATAAACCCACTTACCCCCTTTCAAAATTTTTATTTACACAAAAGGTAAACGTAGGGAAGATTGAATTATGTTGTTTTGACCTCGATTATTAACCAAGGTGTCTTTTTTTTTTATTTAATATACATGATTTTAGGCCATTTTTTAAAAACCTACTACTTTAATTGTAAGTGTTGGTGATATTACTTCCTAATTGACCTCCCCCACTTAAGAAAAAGGTCTGGACTATATCTTACTTAATAGTTGATAGCTATAAAGTTATATCATGTAGTCTCTGAGGAATAGTCTTTTCCTGCTGATTGTACTAATATAAAAATTGTGACTTTATAATGTTAAATTCCATACAAAATATTGCAGGGGATTAACATGATTAGATAAAGTATTTTATATTTAGAGTAGGTTCCAGCAAATAGATATATTTTAAATGAACAAAGTGAGTTGTTTTATTTGTATAGTCGAATTTTATATGCAAATTCGGGTAGGATATGAGGCGCTAAAATAGATCGTAGTAATGGCATAGATGCTGCAGTTACGTAGATTACAGGTTGCCCTTTGTGTGATTGCATATTGCAGATTAGGCCAAAATTATAGTGAAGAATTCCGAAAAGTTGAATTACGTCGACTTCCGTGAAGCCTTTAGTATGGAAATAGAAACCAGATTGAGCATGAGATCCATCATCCATCGCCCAAATAGAAAGAGCTAAAGGATCTAATAGATAAATGAATTTCATAGGAATTAGTTTGATTCGATAACCATCTACTAAAGGGTAGAATAATTCGTAGAAGAATTGGTAGAAAGGGTACGATCGTGTTATTACTTGCATTGTAGCAATATGTGTACCTTTCCGAATATAAAGGTTTAATCGAGGTAAAGATTGGCAGTAGGCTCCCAGTTCTGTAAACATAAACCAGGCGTACCCAAAACGTTTGAATGTTTGGGTAAACACGAAGTAAGGGTTAACATAAGACCAGGTTTTACCTAGCCATCCATCTCCAAGAATGCTACCTGGTTGGTCATATGTATATGACCTACAGGGGAAGGCGGATTGATCGAGCTCGTGACGTAAGAACTGTCCAGTTACGACACCACTGGTTAAGTTTAATTCCTAAATCCAACCAGGTGCTCCAAAAGGTACAATATCTGTACAAGTTGAGTGTAATTTTTTAACGGGAATAGCTTTAATTGCAGCTACTCCGGCGGCCATAACCTGAAAATTACTATAATTGACTAACATATCTAAAACTTCTAAGTTAAAATCCATAAGGTATAGTAATCTGAATGAAGGGAAAGCGATAGCTATTAATATTAATGCAGGTGTTACTGTTCAAACTAATTCTAACACTGTCGCCAAATTATTTTTTTTTTGGTTGGATTATCTCTTTATCTTTTTATATCTTTTTCAGATTGCAAGATATTTCACGTGTAATCTCTGAGGGTTGTATAATCTCTATCTAACTGATTAGTCAAACTCCCTGCTGATTATTATATTGCCTTTAGAATTTTCACTATAAAAATTTTATATTCTCTAAGGTTTAAATAGTTTTCAGCATATAGTGAAATTTAAATCATAGTTTTTCTAAGTAAAGTTTATTTAGTTGAAAATTTATATTTTTAGTCTAAAATTATTAAAGGCAGAAAAAAGGAAAAACTATAGGCAAAAGGGTAGAAAAAAACTAAAAAAATTTTTTTTTAGGCCGATATAAAATAATTTTTAAATCTATTAGAGAGATCTGCAGATTACCTTACGTACTTTTCATCTGCGAGCTTATTACTTAACATGTAAATACCTGATTTACCTTTTGTTTTTCTTAATAATAGATTTTCTCAATGAATAAATGTTATGATAAAATTTTACTTAAATACTTTTATTATTAGTATTATTGCTTCACTAACTAAATCTGAAGGATTAACAGGTATGTTAGAATATAACCGTTTACTAGCAAGTACTATATAATCTAATTGGCTAATTTTAGTTTTAGATAACTTTTGAATTAGGCACAGTTTGTACCGTGGTTTAAATATTTGTGAGCAATTGGGTGTTTGTTTGTATTGTAATAATAGACAATAGAAAAAAGAACCCAGAAAACAGAAACACTAATAACAATTAAATAAAAACCAATAGTATTATGTAGTGTAACTAGCCCAGTAAATCCTGGAGCAGCACTATCTTGAAAGCCTAATTGCCAAGGTTGAGGTGCATCATTATAAATAATATTAAAAATTGAAAAAATTTGTTGCAAAGACATTATTTATTAATTTTAATTACTATCAGGCTTAATTTATTTTTTTTTTGTCTCTTTGTTACTTTGCTTAGTTTATTTATATTATAACCTTGTTTCTTTTTTTGTTTTAATTTTCACCATTGTTTATTACAAGAGGTAAAGAATAAAGAAGGACAAAGTTAAAAAACAAAAAAGGTTATAAATAAACAAATCAAAGAAAAGAAAATATGTCATAAACATATAAGAGCTAAATATCCTGTGATACGCAAATCACAAATATGCGTTATTTAAGAGCTAAAAATTATATAATTAAAAATTCAATTGAGTTCTTGGGCTGGTTAAATTCAAATTAGTATTACAACCCATTTATTTTTTTTTTCTTTTTAAGTTGGTCGGTGGGATTCGTATTGATTTTCTTGCTTTTTTGTACCGCTGAAAAAAAAGAATTTTTTTTCTGACCCTTGGCCGACCCTTCAGGTACGACAGGGGAAGGCCCAAAAAAAAGAATTTTTTTTTTCGACCCTAGCAACGTACTAAAGCACTGGCTTAGGGTAAAAAAAAAAAGTTTTACTTTTTTTTTAAACGCAAGGGCTAATTTTTTTATTTAATTATAAAAAAGAAAAGTCCCATTTTAAGTGTTCTAGAAAAAAAAAATACGAAAGACCAAAGACCTAAATAAGTAGCTGGGCTTAAAAAAGATTAAATAGTAGGGTTAAATTTAAGAGCTAAATAAGCAGAATTACCAATAGCAAAGGGCAATTAAAAAAAAATATAGTTTAAGAGAAAAGTTTTTTTATTTATATAATTATTTAATTCATATAACGGATAATGATATTTTAAGATTTATCTTTTGTTATTCTTTTATTACTAGTCCAATTAGACTGGTTTTAAAACCATGCATGTTGTTTCTTATTAAGCCTAATTTTTTTTTTGTTTTATTTAGCCGACCATGTGGTTAAAAAAAATCACAATGCTGCTTCTAAACCAAAAAAAGATAAAATTTAAGTCTGTGTGTATAATTTAAATAAATTTTAGAATAAAATCTAAAGAGTAAAGGATTCGAACCTTATAAAAAAAATTCACGGCTTAAGTCACCTGCTGCTGCCATGTCGTAAGTATCTGTATTCTACGTTTTTTGTACAGGCTATAAGAACCGACATGAAGGAAAGTAAGCGCTCTTTTTTATTTTTGTTTATATTAAAATTATTTTTTTTTTTGCTTACCTTTTTAGCTAACTCCCTGTTTAAAATTTTTGCTGAATAATTTTTGTTTCTTACCCTGGGTCTTGTTTTCCTTTTTATTTTGTCTTTAAGTTATTCGTACGTGCTGCTCATCTCGAACCACAGGAAAAAAAAAAGAACAGAAAACCGGAGAGAAATGAGAAAATCGGATGGTGTTCAAGGCAGTATCAGCTATGTTAACCTTGTAACGCAACACTATTTGGATAAAAGCCGACAATAACAGTTTTTTTAATTTCAAGTACAAGATAAAATGAATAAGGGGTTAATTAGGGGGTAAAAATAGGCGGATTAAAAAAAAAAGTGATTTTTTTTAAGGCCTGATTATTATAATGATAGTACAAAATTAAAAATATTATGCTAATACAGCAAAGGTAATTAATTAAATATCTATTAGAATAAAAGTAAAAAAAATTATAATATTATGCTAATTAAGCACAGGTAATTTAATTAATTTAAGATCTAAATAAGATAGAGATGAAAAAAAAAGCTGACAAAATGGGAAACTGCTTTCGCGCAAGGGGTACATTAGAAATTTAAAATAGGCTAAATAGTATCAACCTAACATCAGTAGATTTCTTAAATACTAATATTTAAATAACCCAGCTAATACAATAAAAGCACTAAAATAAGTATCTTTAAATAAATAAATGAATAAAAAACATATAAAAATTATCTGAAATAGCAAATAAGATAGCAACAAAAAGTCATATACTGATTTATCTTTTTCTGATAATTAAGCTCTAACTCTTTTTATTTCCTCTAAAGCCCTGTTTTTACTACTATTGCTTACAAGCTGTTTTATATAAATTCCTAATGTAGCAGCAACTAAAATCATACCTAAACTATAGTACTTAACTAGTTTTTAAAATTTATTCATTTTATACTTTATTTTTTATTTTTTTTTAGATTTGCTCTAAAAATAAAGTTAAGATTGAGTAGGTAACATTTTATACGCATGGAATGATATTGGACTAGCTAAAGTTCATTCTAATGAATTAACTGATTGTGTATCATTATTATATTCAGATACTGAAGTGAAATAAGATGGCACTCCTCAAGGATTATTTGAACAAACAGGTTGATTTGCAAAAATATCATATATAATGTAACCGAATAAAAAAGTTGCCATTACAGATATTAATGAACCAAAACTTGAAATTGCATTCCATCCACTGAAAGCATCAGGGTAATCCGGGATTCTCCGGGGTAAACCTGACATTCCTAAAAAGTGTTGAGGGAAAAAGGTAAGATTACAGTGGTTGAAAAAAAAATATGCTACCAACTTCTAAAGTGATTTAGAATAGATAGATTCGTAATAAATTAAAAAATTTTGTTTAATTCTACCTTGAAATTATAATTATCTTTAAAATAAAATAATTAAATAATAATTCATTCGTGCTTATTTTAGGTTTAAAAATTTATTATACTTTTTATTTTTTTTTTCAAGCCAAGGACTATATATTAAATTATATTTTAAAATAAATTTTATTTAGTCTCTGAGGTACTTTAATTACCTGCTGATTATTTATATATTGTTTTTTTTATATTTATTTTTCTTTTTTCTATTTCTCTTTCCTCAGCCGCGGTATTATGTCCACACAGTTTTTAAAAAAAAAAAAGAGTTACACTCTTTTTTTTTTTTACTTACTCTTTTCTTCTTTTCTTAAAGCGCAAGTATCCCAATTGGGGAAGGGCCTAATAGAAAAAAAAAAGTTTCACTTTTGTTTAAATTCATCCCACCCGAGAGTTGTCGTTCTTCGTACCCGCAGTAAAAAAAAAACTTTAATATTAAAATAAAAATTAAAAAAAAACTAATAAAACTTCCAGCATATAAAATTTTTACGGGGCTAATCTAATATATTTACCCTACCCTAAAAAAACAACAAAGTGGTAAAATATATTTAATTAATTTAACCCCGAAAAACAATGTTCAGAAATGTATTTTTCCTAATAAATCATTAATATTTTTACCTACTATTTTAGGTGTTCAATAATAACTAGAGATAGGACACGTTTCACAACGATACCCCCTCAAAGATCCGTACGTGCACCTCGCGACGCATACGGCTCACCAAAACAAGACAGTAGACAAAGATGTAATCATGCATATGAGTAGATTGGGCAATCTCATACTGTCAGCTGTCCATTCCATGGTAATTAGATAGTTTAATCTAATGTTTGTGATTTCGATGACACCAAATGTGGGTCAAAGCAAGATTTTTCAATGCAAGTTTATTTCCTCCAAATTTAATTGGGTTAATATGATGAATATGAACCGAATTTTTTAATAAAAAAACTGGATTAATTTCTAAAGAGCAAAGTGAACATTTTCCTTCTTGTTTTTGGAACAATTTTTCCTTCAATGAAGGAGTTCGCGAACTTGAAGCTATTGCCACTTTTCAGTTTTTTTATATCCTCGTGAAATCCATGAATTCCTCTAAATAATTTTGGAATAACGTTTCTCGAAGTTGGGAGGATATTAGCAGCATTTGTAGGATCTAGTAAATAAACAATTTTGGACGCATTACCTTTAGAAAATCTTCTTAGGTTAGAGGATAGACCTCTGAAATTCTAAACACTGTTAAGGAATTTTAAGTAAGTTACTCTTCCCTTCTTTGCCCATGCCTCAAGCGTTAGGGTAAAAAAAAAAAGTGCAAACTTTTTTTTTTAAGTACCGGTTGGAGACAGATTTGAGGGTTCACTAACAATTGGAGAATCAGAATCATACTTTTCTATTGGGAGATCGTTGCTTTCGTTTTTCTGTAAGAAATACATATTTGCGAGCGCTCTCTTACCTAAAGTAGGATGTTTTCTTTGCATCCAATTCCAGCAGTTTAAATAAAGAGCTCTTCTAACAACTGATCTATAGTGTGAACTATTATCTAAGTTGTAATAGTTTGCCCAACCTCTGATTATAGGATTTAATTTAGTAATAAGTTCAGCAGCTGTTAAATTATTAGAAGCCCGGAAGATGCTACTTAATTTTTTAATGAAATTTCTTACTTTTACTTTATTAGGATATAATGCTATCCCACCAACGTATCCTTTTTGGTAAATCATATTTCTTTTTGAAGACCATTTCGGTTGATATTTGAAAGTGTAACCAAGAAAGTCTAACTGTGCATTCTTTTGCCTTAATGTAAACATTTTAGTTTTCTGAGGTGATAAAAATAGACCTCGTTCCGCTAAAAATTTATCTATTTCAGGTCTAATGTAGTTATTCAAAATGTTTCTACTTTTTGCAATTACAATGAAATCGTCGGCGTAACGTACAATTTTAACTCCTAATGAAACTGCTTTGATTACTCTCGATTTATCCTTAATAACAAGTCTTCTAAATTTAGAAGTCGTAATTGGACGAATAGAGTCATAAACCGTTTGCTCAAGACCATTTAAGGTAAAATGGGTCAAGGTAGGAGAAATAATTCCTCCTTGAGGAGTTCCAGTAGTAGGATCTGGGTAGGTTCCAGCATCAAGAAGTTTGGCTTTAAACCACAATCTCAAAAATTCCTTAAGGGTAGGGGGAAGAAATATATTATTTAATAACCAATCGTGACTAATATTATCGAAGAAACCTTTTATTTCGGCATTCAGAATCCATTTGTCTTCGTTTAGTTGGGTATATTCTCCCAGTCCCAGTTTCCCAAATCTTTGTTTAAGTGATTTTTTTTGGGTTTCTAAGGAAAGTGATTTTAATTCCATTCTCGTAGCTGAGATTGCCATTTTACAGTCTCTATAAGGTCTGAAACCGTAACTTTCTTTGTTATTAGTTAATTCTACCAGAGGAAGAAGAACTAGATTAACAAGGGTTTGTAGAGCTCTATCTTTAATAGATGGAATACCTAACTGTCTCTTTTCAGATTGACCTGTTTTTGGTATCCAAACTCTTTTTACGGGTTTTGGTCTATATTTATTAGGATGATAAACCATACTTCTCAACCATTCGACTAATTGAGTTTCAGACTGAATATAGTCTTTTTTATCAAAAATCTCATTGTCCACACCAGGAGTCTGAGAACCTGCTTTTTTTGCAATTAGGTTTACTGCATGCAGTCTAAACAGGAGAGATCTTACCATAAGAATTTGAGCTTCTTGGACTTTAGTGTGAAAAATACCATGTTTTTCAGCTAGTTTTACCAATTCCTTTTGTTTTAATTCTACTTTACCTCTAATAGTTAGAGCGTTCTCATCTTGATTAAGATTTAAACTTTTTATGTTAGAAAGAGAAGAGAGTTCTGGCCTATTCATACCTTTCGATACGAGGTCCTTGGCAGAAGATTTTCTACCAAAAGAGAACTTACGTGAAACCATGTTAAGGCATACTGAATTCAGCGGACTACGACCACTTATTAGTCCCTGGCTTTTCATCTTAGAAGCTCGACTAAGATAACCAGTATTCTTAGCATTACCTAAGACATTTGCTTTTTCAGCTATCTTGCCCCCGACTAGGCCGACAAGTACTGACCATAAAGGCTTTGTAAAATGCCGGGTTAGAAAACTGACTCCATCTCTATAGGTGGAAAAGAGAGATGATCTAGAATTAATTTGAATTAATTTGTTCGGGGTTCCCATGTTTAGGCCTCGAAGAGTTTCTGATAATTTAGCCTTTAATTGGTTAAACTCAGGGATATAATTTGAGTGTACTTCTTTAATGGCATGTCTATTAATACTGATCAGAATCGTTACGGCTTTGGATAACAACTCCATTAATTTATTAGACCCCATTCCAGGTAGAGGTTTGGGCTTCGGTGAACCATTTTTAATACAAAGCTTAGCTTTCGCTGTACTCAAATTAATCACAAAACTAGGTAGGGAACTCAAACACAAATTCTTTACGAATCTACCAATGCTCTTTACCCATTTAACGATTCCTCACACCAAGACCACGTTAGATCTTAGCACATCGCTTAACCTTTGTACCTCTTCCCTAACGCTTGACTGAAAAAAAAAGTTGCACTTTTTTTTTAACCCCTCAGTCTTGATGTTTAAAACATGAGATCAACCTAGAGGGTCAGGGTGAAAAAAAAGTTGCACTTTTTTTTTAAGGGTGAAAAAAAAAAGTTGCACTTTTTTTTTTAAGGCGGAAGTGATCAGTGCGTACAAGAGATGAGTTACCTCAATCTCCTTCGAAGATTGTCCATGTCGAAAAAAACCGGCGAATAATGCAAAAACGGCACCCATACTTAAAACGTAATGAAAATGCGTTAACTATACTGGGTATAATAAATGCTAAATTGTACCTCATGTATAATTATGGACTATATCTTTACCTGTAATAATATCTATTTATCATTATATTATAGATATTTATTAACACAAGGAACTTTATATCATAAAGGATTCTCATATTTAATTAAATCTATCACAAAGTCTGAATATATTTTATGCTCTACACTATGTCTAGGGGATGTTTTATATTTTCTAATCTCTATAAAGGGTTTAATTTTAGTACTCTATAGAATTTCATGTCACAATATAATCTGTTATGCATAAAATAATCATATATAAATAGCATACTATTAACATTTTGAAATTTAAATGCGATAGATGTGAAGTCTTTAGATCCCCCTAAACTAGAGGATTTTTTACGTATAAGAATAGTTGGTTTGCAATTTAATATTGTATTATTAAAATTTAATTTAGATGTATACTCATTATATTGAAATTCTAAATTACATTCTATTCTATTACCTGCATAATTAAAAACTATACTACCGTCAGTATCAACTAGGCCTGCAAAATAAGGAAAGTATAAACCTATATTATAATTGGCTTCAATATAATCTATATAATATAAATTACAAGCCTCTTTAAAACTAGGTACTTTAACTCTTATTAAGCCATTAATATTCTTAAGAATATGCATCATACTTTTTTTAGTAGAGACTATATAAATTGAATAAGGCTAATTTCTATCAGCTCCTTCCGATATGCAGATAATTTTGTATACGTGTTAATATTTTAATATCCCTATTATGTAATTTTATTCTAATTTGTTTAAGAACTCTTTTATTAGCAGTAGGATTTATTCTAATATCCAAATTACCATCTCCATCTATGATACCGGCGAATCAACTTCAAAATTTATACTCTTCAGTATTTGGTAACTGACGTGCAGTCTCTGAGAATTCTTTACAGTTTTCTGCTGATTGTATATTCATAAGTTTAGAACCTATAGTAGTACCATTTTTTTGACTATTTAAAAGACAGGATTCTACCCTATTCTTACTGACATTTAGTTTGTAAAGATAAAAGGTAGAAATAAATAGTAAACAATACACAAATAATATAGTTTCCAGTATATAGTCAGTTGCAGAATAATTCTTAATAGAAAATAAATTATTCAGGCCCATTTGAGCTACGACGTAGTCCTGGCGGTCAAAATTTATCTTGCAATTTATAAAAAAAAGTAAAAGTAGAAAATTTTTTAATTAATTGTTTAGAAGGGTATTTGATTTGATAATTGCTTTCACAACCCATTAGAGTACACCTTAACTTATTATGTTTAAATAAGTAACTACCGTCTACTCGTTGCTCTTTTACAGATGTTTATTTAATTAAAAGATCTGACTTAGATCCGCGATTGCCCATTGTACTTTCGTTTATCATATAGCTTATTACCGTACCTGAGTGATTACTTCAGCCACATATATTTCGGAATATAGTTTGGTACTATATGTTTTAGGGTGTTCCCGGAGTTTGATAGTTTTAACCCATTTTTGCGTGTTCCTAATACGCTTGGCAGGTATCGTGGAATGCTACATCTAACGAGTAGGGTTGAATACCCGCACCATGATCACTCTAACTTTTTTTTTAGCTTGACTGGTTACGATTACCCTCCCTCCGAACCGTACGTGCAAGTTTCCCCGCATACGGCTCTCCAGAAATTTTACTAGTTATCCTCTGAATTTTTATTTTTTTTTTCAACTGCTTTAGACTTATTCCATCGTATTTACCAGACTGGAGCTTCATGCGACATGATCGGCATAAGGGTACAACTTTTCTTTAAATCTGACTCATGATTTTAATAAGGGTTCCTTTGTCCTTAGTATCCTTGAGATGTTTAAGATGATGCATTTCTACATTTTCATTTGTGTCGCAGATTAGGCAAGGCTCATCTAATATATTATAACCTCTCAGATCATGATTATGTGTTTGGAAAGGGTAAGACACTTTAGATGGAATTTTTTGCCTGTACGTCTTTAACTCTGTAGTACTTCTTATTTAGGTATTCAGCACTCAGAGATGCCGGCTTATCAAAACCAAAGATTTCCCCTTTAAAAAAGACCCGCATAGGTTTTCCATATTTGTTAAATATTTTAGCTAGTGTAGACCGGTGTTTGGCAGCTATGGTATGGGCTAAGGAGTATTCAAGAATGTATACTGCTTCATTAAGGCTAGACCTGTTTTCTGCCATGTTATAAAAGTTCATTATACCTCTCAGTATGCTATTGTATCTTTTGACAATTTCATGATCCGGTAGGAATATTAGTTTGTTACAGCATTTTGGACGCCCATTTGGATTTGCAAAACCCTTTTGTATGAGTCGCTCTTGAAGTAGGTTAGTGGGCACCATGATCTGAGGTTTACCTGTGGATTTCCTAATTGGGTTAATAACTTTTATTGTTCCAGCTGCTGTTCTTCTGTATGACTGATGCTGTGATATTGTTTGTACCTTAATGTAGTGTCCCAGAAAATATGCATACTGAGTGCCTAGGTGAGTTATTTTAGTTTTTTCCATATTAAGATCTAGTTTTAGTTCTTTCTTTAGGAATTCTTTAACTAACTCTCTTATTTCAAGGGCTAGCGTTTTAGGTCCCGTAACTCCAATTATCCAATCATCTGCGTATCTAACATAATGTATCTTACTCCCAGTTTGGATTGCTGATTGTAGCTTTCTCAGGATTTTACCATTCTTAACTATTGCCTTTTTGGTTTCCATTTTTTCTTTTGCGAGCTTACTCCCTCTTATCTGTCAGAGAGCAGTTAAAACAAAAGTACTCACTTTTTTTTTTATTTTGCTTTTGTCTCTTTTTAATTTCCTTTTTAGGTTGTCTATGGCCCATTCGATTTTACGATATTCTGGATTACTTTTGGATATAGGCAGTACATCATATTTTTCTTTAAGTGTATCTACAAATTCATCAAACGGTGTTAAATATATGTTAGATAGTATTGGAGATAGAATCCCTACACAGAAAAAAAAGTTTTGGTCTCCTTTCTTAAACTCCATGTAACCAGCTCTAAAGAATTTCCAGATTAAGTTCATAATGGTTCTATCCGGATGTATTTTTTCCTGAATAAGTTTTGCAAGTATGTGGTTATCAATGTTATCGAAGTATCCTGAAATATCACCTTCAATAGCCCAGGTTATTCCAGTCATTCTTTGTATCTCTATGAGCGGTAGATGCAGAGATTTAAGAGGTCTAAACGCAAAGCTCTTAGGGTGGAATATATTTTCAAGTTTGGGTTCAATAAGATCTTTAAGAACTACCTGAAGTACTTTGTCCATAGTGCAAGTTATTCCAAGGGGTCTCATCTGACCGTTTGCCTTCGGGATATAAACTCGTCTGGTTGGTTTGAATTCGAACGTTCAGTTCATTATGCTGTTTCTAAGTTTAGTTAATTTACTTATTGACATTCCATCAAGTGTCTCTCCATCGGAACCTTTAGTCATGTTCCCTGGTTTTGATTTAATTTTTACGTACGCTTTTTTATAAACGTCGATGTCTGTTAGCGGTTTACTAGAAATACTTCTCGTTTGGATGTGTCGAGGACAATATATCTCAACACTAGATTTCAGCAGATGACTTCTTCGTGACTTAACACTTGGAGAAGCCTTGTTGATAAAAATTTCCTGTGATCCTTCCTCTTTTTTGAGTACTACGATCACTCCGTCGCCACATCTTAATGGTAAGAGGTTGTTGGGTTCCAGCTCCAACATAGGGATTGCTCCCCTTAGGCGATCCCCAGTTCCTATTTTGAAGTCTGATATTCTATCTGTAGATTTCATCCTTATACATGTTGTATATGTCCTATTTGATGAGTCTTTGGCAGCGTAACGCATCTCCACCCCCAAATCAAATACACTCGTGACAGTGATTTTCAAGTGAAATCTTTCGTCTTTGGACAGATGTATTATCAAATCTTGGAAAGAAATTATCTCGCCGTTTAAGAAACTATCACTGCTTCTCTTCACGACTTCACTGACATGCTCCACTCCCCTCCTCATTTCGATTATAGATAAGTCAGTAGATTTACATAACATTAACTCAGTTATGACCTTTAGTGAGGCGGGCTTCAAAACAGTTAAAGGGCGCACTGCGTTTGATAGTACCACTCCAGTTACAAAATTATAATCTCTCACCGCCTAATTTTTTTTTTTCTTTCTACAGCTCGTAAAGAGCAGTTAAAGAACAAATATAAACAAAAAAATAAGCCTTTTCCCTCTGTTGAGCCGTAATTGGCGATAATGTTAGCATCTTAATATTGTATGGAATACTTGAAAAATACCACGCGCCTCTTAATTTTCCCTTTGTTTTTTTCTATTAGTTTTTCCTTTTTTTAATAAAATTTGTTATTGTAGAAGAATTAGTATTTATAAGACCCGCCAAGGCTCTAACTGAAGGATAAATCAAAACTAATTGCCGTAAAGAATTATACATTGTACAGAGGAAATGCTGAATTAATTAAGGATGTTCTATCCTCTGATAAGTTGTTATAAACTTTAACTGGTTTTATTTCTTCAATTAATTTAAATAAAAACTAGTAAAACAGAGTAAATCTTCAAAAGAAATGTTATAAAAATAAATCTTTTCTATAAATAATTGCAGTGATTATAATTTTGGACTATATCCTATCACTATTTTGGGATTTGATTTTAAAATCCTATTATAGGATGACCACGCATAGTCTCTGGGAAAATTAATTAACTTATGTTTATTTTCTGCTGATAGTCCTTTTTTAACTAAAAGTTTTTACTTTAAATAAAGTATGTTTAGAATTAAGAATTTTCCAGCACAAAGTGGTCTTTAAGGAGGGCTAGGGGAACTGTTAACCCTCCTACTGTAAATAGTGCTAAGAATCCAATTGTAAATACTAAGGGTGTATTATATCTTAAGCTACCACCGTATAGAGTGGCTCAAGGTTCAGTTTTCGATCATCTCAGATCTAGCTAACTTAATTATCTAATATATAAGTAATTTAAAAAATAAAAATATTTACATATTATTGAAGTAAAATACCTCAAACCATTACTGGCGATTTTGGATTATTCCTTAGGATATCATAGTAATAGTAAATTACCTTAGAGTATCCTGGGGCGTCTAGTCTCTACGCTTTTACATGGTAGTTTCCTGAACATGATTTAGTTCGACGATTATCCTAATCTTATTCATATTCTAATCTTAGGACTTCCCTCGAGTTTGCCCCTATAGATATATAATAATTTTATTTTTATTTTATTTTTTAGATTCGATCAATTGCCAATAGCTTTTGGAATAAAGCCGCCAGTTTTTATTGTAGTAGGTGTTAAAGAATTTTTTTTTCAAATTTATATCTCATGCTAGGGACAATAAAATTTTTTATCTTAGGATATAAGCTTTTAGCTGAATGAACTCTAATATATACGACATATTGATTTCTATTTTTATGTAAAGTACAATCAAGATCAAATTTAATTTTTAAAACATTTATAAATAATATTAATTCTTTAACAGAATAACATTTAAAATTTAAAGTTATACCTTTAGATGTGAATGCACCATTTCCCATTATGATATGAGCTAATCCTTCATAAGTTAATAAATCATATAGATTCTCAGGAATTATTTTTTTTCTACCTTTATAAAAAATATCTCTTAACATTGTAAAACAAGGAAGAGCTCTAGTTGATACTTCTAACCCTAAAAAATTTTTATGATTTATTCTTGATTGAACGAATCTAGGGTATGATATGCAATATGGGGATAATATGTTAAAAACATTAAATAAATATTCAGAATGAGCTAAAGATTGTATAAACCTAAATCTACAATTTATATTACTATAGATCTTATCAGTTTGGGTACGCCGCATAGAGTTTAAAGTTTTTTTAGACTTATATTCAATATATCCATCTGACATTAATATTCCAATTAGAGGTGATAATATATTATTAGGGAGATTTATCATATAAGTTACGATACGAGTAAATTTAGGTCAATGGACAGCAGATTCTAAATTACTGCCATATATAACTAAAGATTTACAATTATTATTTTCTCGTATATACTTAGGATTAGATCTAGGAAAGATTTCTAATAAATTACCTTGATGTAATTCAAATAAATTACAATTATAGGTATCCCTGCGCAGCACTGTTTCTTTGGTGGTAAAGCAAGACTTTGTAGAGTAGAATAGCTTCCGATTTTTTAAATTTGTTCTCTCTTTTTTATTTTGATTTAGCTGGTAATCCGAAAAGGGCAAGCATTTTACCGCACGGCAATAGATCATATTTCTGTGTTTGTTTACCCTTATTAAAAAAGTTGGGTTACAAAAAAAGGTAAGTGATAACATACCTACTAAATACAAAAAAATACTGTGAGGATTGGAAGTGAAATTATATCTAAATTGATATCAGCCCTCCCTTGTGCCTCTGCTTAAAAATTTTTTTAAAAAAAATTTTTCACCGCTTGAGGCATGGGCTATTGTCATATGAAAATAAAAATAAATATAAAAATAAAAATTACTATATAATTTAAGGCCAAAAAACTCTTGCTAACAGAGTTTGACAGCCACGAAAATTGGGTCGAACGACACTGCAATCATCACTAACGATTATAGTTAGTCTAGATGACTGAGCTCGAGCTCCCACCGAACCGTGCGAAATAGTTACCCATTACACGGCTCTCCAACGTTACTTGGTTTCAGAGGGAAATTTGCTAGGTTTATTAGACCAATTACCACCATGAAGTTCTAGATGATGTGTTCTACATACCGGTACTTGTCTTCGTTCGATTGCGATCTTATATTTATGAATGGCTTTCGTCGATTTGGCTATATCTTTAAAGAAGCCGAAGCCGGTTGCTCTCTCTCTCTCTCTCTCTCTCACGTGATACATTTGTACATCTTCATAAGATCCACATACCGCACATGGAGCTCCTTGAGAAGATAAAGAGGTTGAAAGTCTTCAGGCCATAGAAGATAAAGGGTTTTTCGCTGTCTTTCCCTTCGAATTCCATATTTCCTTAATGAAGCTATCTAAGTCCAATCCTTTCTGTAGTACCCTCAAGTATTCGGGTTTCCATTTAGGATTTAACTTATTTCCTTTAGGTTCGGGGATTTTATAGTATCGATCGTAGAGTATACCCGTTAGTTTCTTTTTTGACCCTTGAGGTGTATCGGTTTCATCTGCACCTATTACGGATTTGGCTCTAGCCCCGATTGGCTTATTTAGAGCATTTCCTCCAATTTTGAAGACGGCAGCCATGGTTTTAAGTTTAAACTTAGCGGCATATACCTTAGCGATAGAATATCTTATTATATAAGCTACTCTTGCTACGGCGGCTTTTCGGTTTCCTCCTATAGACCACCACTCACTCAGTCCTCGTAAGATATCGTTTACCTTTTTGTTGGTCTCAGATTGTGGTAGTCTCAGGAATCTGAAAGCGGGTTTAGGATTACCGTTACCGTCGCAGAAGTTTGCTTCGGCTAGTCGAGCTATTACTCTCTTCATGTTAACATCCATAGTAGGTATCGTTATCTTTCGAGTAACGATGTGACCAGAGTATGATTGTCTAATGAAGAGTTGTTTTATGCTGAAGATATAACCTAGGAATTCGATACCTTTTGTAATATGGGTAACTTTTGTTTTCTCTAGACTAAGTTCAACGTGTAGCTCGTTTTCAAGGAAATCTTTAACCTTTTCCCTAATTTCTATTGCCATAGATCTAGGTCCAAGTATACCAATAACAAAATTGTCTGCATATCTGATATATTTACAGTTTCTGTAGCCGATTTCGTTTGGTTTTCGACTAGGGATTATCAGTTTGTAGTATAGACTTTTGTTTCCAAATCTAAGTAACTTATTAGCCACAGGATTTTTTTTTCTGTTGCTAGGTTTAACGTCACCTTGATATTGTTTGCAAAGGTCTTCCATAAACTGATCTAGTTCGTGTAGATAGATATTTGACAATAAGGGACTCAATATACCTCCCTTGGGTGTACCCAATTCTGGAATGTAGGAAGTTCTGTCTTTTTGGAATACTTTTGCTTTCAATCCAGTTTGGATAAGTCTTAAAATTGTGGGGTCTTGGATTCTTCTTCCAAGTATCTTCATAAGTATTTTATGATCAATAGAGGGGAAATAGCTTTTGATATCTCCTTCTATGAATCATATCGAGTCTTTCATATTGGTGTTCATTCATTTCAAGGCTGTGTGACAACCTCTATTAGGTCTGAACCCATATGATTGATTGTTAAAGCTCAATTCGTAGATAGGTTCCAAAATAGTTAGGAGAACTTCTTGAACAAGTCTATCATTGATAGAGGGAATACCTAAAGGTCTTAATTTTCCGGGTTTACCAGGTTTGGGTATCATCAGTTCTCTCACTCCAATCCATGAGAATTTATTATTTAGCACTGCCTCTCTAAGTTCTAGAATTCTCCTTTTCGTTAGTGAGTCAATGATATCTTCGTCTGGGCCTTGGGTTTTAGCTCCTTTGTTGTTTTTCAACTTCAAGTAAGCGGCAAACCAAATAGATTTTTGTTTTAGGATTCCTCTCAGGTCATTGAAAACTCTGTCTGGGGTAGAATAGCAGACTTGCCAATGTTTAGCTAGAAGTTGTAGTCCTTTTGGTATAACCGGTTGCCCCTCTACAGGGGCCGGACTCTTCGTTCCGCTTTTAGTAACGTATGACCTTATAGTGTGCGATTTAGACACTACCCTAATAAGGTGTTTAGGTCCCTTTCCAACTTGCAAGATTGGTACTACGGACCCTCTGCCATCTCCTTTCTTAGTTTTGGTAGAAGAGGAGACTTCACCGGTAGCATGTGTGACTCTTGGGTTGATGAATAAGGAGACTCTTTTGTAACCTGTCCTAAATGCGATTAGTAACGTCTTAGTTATGGAAAAGCCTTTGAAGTAAATTTTCACCTTCAAGGAACCAAGATGTCTATTTAGTAGCTGAAACCATAGACGGGCGACATAACTCCCGAAATTACTTGAGTTTTGGTAATTCAACCTCATCCTTAATCATCCGATGACCGTGAGATCTATCTTGGGCCAGCAAAGAATTGCGCCAGCTTGTGCCCTCATGATCCTTTTTAGTGCAGGCTGTTGTCCTCCTAGCATCGCTGCATCTGAGTAAGCACTATGGTCTTCAGTAAATTCCTCTTTACTGTTTGTCTTTAGGTTTAAAGTCAAAATTTCCACACACACTCGAACGGTCGCCCATATTTTAATTCCTGTAGGAACCGCAATCACCATTGTACTAATCCCTGCTGATTTCATAATAATTCTGGCCCAACTATATCTAAAATATTTTTTTTTACAATTCTTGCTTTTTTACGTAATACAGCTACAGTAGGGTCTAACTAGCCAACCTATACAAGAATATACATAGGGGCGGCAAGAAAGGCCTAACAAGGAGTTAATAAAAAAAAGACAAAAAAGGTCGAGGCAAGGTAATAAAAGGAAGTGCCTTATCAATATTGACTGATAGGCCTTAACCTTCCTTCCTTTCTTATTAGTGAACAGGCCAAATATTTAATTATAAGTTACAACAAAAATTAGGACTTTGTCTTATTCTAAAATCTAAAGTAGAAAAATTTATTCACTGTTTATTTTAGAGTTCTACGTGAAGTCTCTAAGAGAATTTAAATCTCTGCAGATTGTTTTTATATAATATCCAATTTTAATCTAACCTAGATATGGATATTTAAAAAATGTCCCTGCATTTAGTAGAATTTGTTTTAGCTAATTATCTCTAATTAGGGCGGTTCCTTGGTTTTAAAATTTTAAACTTGCATAGTTGCGTCGTTTTTATTTGTTACCATATCATCAGCCGCACTGAAATAAGCCCTAGTATCAACCATAAAAAAAAGGGTAATAGGAAATATTTATTTGTTCTATTTAGAATTTGAGTTTGGTATTTCTTTGCTAACATGATCCAGTCAAGGAGTATAACTCACCAATTTATGCCCTAATAAAGGATTTTTATCTATATGAGAGATAATACGCTGTTTTACAGATAAGGCACCCATTTCAACATAGAAATGTTTAACCACACCCCAGGAAAAAAAAAAAATTCTTTTTTTTTCCCCAGTCAGAAAACTCCTTCTTAGAAATAATGGTTTGTACCTTATTATCAGCACCAAAATGATCTCTGATAGCTAGAATTAGAAAAGGATCGAAATTTTGGCCTATGTTAAAGCGTGTAGAAGTCTGGGTTCAAAAACAAAAAAAAACTAAAGTTTTTTTTTTTTAGTTACTCGTCGTTTGTCTTTCGGTATTCGAAAACAGCCTTCAGCCTCTATAAAGCCAGACAATCAAGCATAAAAATAATAAGGTTTTAGAAAATTAACCTCATAAGAGTTAATCAAATTACGTTGATTGTTAAACATTAAAGCCCTATTAGCATTTACAAAAGTAGCAGTATTACTAGCAATACAGTCTTTAGCAAACTGTAAAAAACACTGTTTTCTTGTAGTTAGTAGAGGGTAATCATCTAAAATTAAAAATAATTTCTGAATAATTTCTTTTTTGGTTATTATCCAAGTCACGTATTTATCTTGCCGATTAATCTTGACTATACCGCCTACAACTTCTTGAATCAACAATAGCAGAATTACATTGTCCCTTAGATTTTTCAGAGCTATAGAAAAAGTAACAATTACAGAGTTAGGAGATGTGCCAGAAGTTGACAAGATTCCATCTCCATCCAATAGACCAACCCAAAATTGTTTAATATAAGTATCATAATCTCTACAATTAAGTTTGGCTATTATTTCATTTTTTCTAGAGGTTATCTCCATAGGACTAATATTCTCTATAGAACTGCAGCAAATTGTTGAGTTACCTCTTTAACAAGCTCCTCTTCAGGATTTAAAGTAGAAAAAGTTTTATACTTAATAGAATATTGCAATGAATTCGTGCTTCCACGCAATTTACTATTACGTCTAAGAAAACAGTCATTATAATTAGCTACTCCAAATAAAGGAATAACAGAAAACAAAGTATTATTAAAAAGACCAATTGTATAAGTATCCTCCGCCTTAAGGCACTCAAGCACATTAACCATTAAAAAAAAGTAGTAAAAAAATATTTACTTATTTTTATTAAGGTAACAAGTTTCCGTTTATAGGTCTTTCCGGACTAACATGATTGAGTAAAGAAGTATAACTCACTAATTTATGTCCTAATAAAGGATTTTGTTTTCTATATTAAATCGTGTAGAAATTAGGTGTCTATTATGAGCCTAAAACAGGCCTCAGCCTCTATCGAATTGTCCTGATAAGAGTATATAGATTGATCAAACAAAAAATAAAAAGAAGCATTTATAAATTTATTACTTTTTTTACGGACTATTTCTTATTCTTACATATTTATATTAATACTCAAGTTATAAAATCTAAAAATATTAAAAATAGTAAAAACTTATCGTGTAGTCTCTGTGGCAAAATTAAATA
>QUOL01000038.1:0-35599 GCA_009761415.1 Sarcomyxa edulis
GATTCATCAGGAAAACGTAAACACGTCTGAAAATGTTACCAACTAAGCTATAGAGGAATATAGATTTATTATATTTATTGCAATATTTAACACTCCCAAAGCACCTGTGCCTATGCTGTTTTAGCTGGAGCTGTGATATTAGATCATCCAGTCCTGCCTGGTGTAACGAAAGGACATGATGACTTTTCCAAATATATAGGTGGGAAGCTCTAGTGGTAATCTTTAGCCTAAACCCCTTAACACTAGCCATAGTATGCCGACACCAAACACGCTTACTCCAGCCATGGGAAAGGCCATGCCATTCATAATGATTAATAATCCAAATAAAAGTGTCAGCAGCAAGAATTGAACCTGTGACCATCACATATTATATAACCATACTTTCTAATTATACTTTCTGACACTATACCAACTAAGCTATGAAAGCTTAAATAGAAATTATAATACAGTGAAATAAGTACCCATTTGAGAATTTGTTTTATTATCAATAAATTCAATATTAAATGAGTTTCCTCTTGCCTAACCCTAACTTAACTTTAGTGATCAAATATGTGTGTAATAATTACATAATAAGGTTTCTTCCATTGTGTTTTATTCCAGGACCTTTTGTGGGAAGATTCATGCTTAATCCTAGTTAACATTTTATTTGATAGAGAAATGAGTGAAATAAGTTTGCAGAATGGTGTATATATGACAATTTATGTAATATATGGTTTAGGGTTCAATTCTTGCCAGTTGCATTCTTTTACAATCGTAAAGGACCTTAGGCAAAAGCTCCTAGCTACAGTCATGGTGAGGTGGGTGCACTGCCACCTTTTGCTCTGGGGGAAAAAAAATTGGGTCTTTGAAGAAGAGATAAGCCAAATAGTACGGAGCTACATCCCCATACATACCTGGAGTTTCATACATATTGGAGAGTTGGTTTTGACGTGCAAAGCAGGGCTCCGAGATCTAGATTTTCAAAAAATTGAGATTTATATGGGATTTATACCGGGTTTTGCCCCATATATATATGCATTGGGAATATATTTGTTCCCAATTAGAAAGACATGTTTATCTGAGTATATCTACTGAATCTTCTCGAATCCAACATATTCCACATTCCCGGGCAGCTTAGAGGGTCTCAGTCATCATATCTCAGTTTTTTTTTTTGTATGTTTTTGTATTTTTTTCTCTATTTCTTCTTCAGTTTTTCCTTTCTTGCATTTGAAGGTGGATTGTATCATATGATATGTTGGTTTTTCGAAAGTGGCTAGACGGTTTTTCTTTTATTTGGGCATCGTAAATTGCACAATGTGCCTCCGCCGTCAAGCAAGTGGCCCGTTCACAAAGAAAATAAACAAATAAAAGGTTAGCATAGCAGGGGGCTGTTTAGGGGGTTTCTAAAAAGCCGTGAAGTATTCACCTTACAAGAAAAGATATATTAGAATTGTATTGTAACCACAGTGAAGATCGAGGATGTATAAAGAGGCAGGAGCAAGCAAAAAAGTGCAAGAACTGTGAATTTTGCAATATGGTCAACAATGTACAAGATGCAAAAAAAATTCATGGCGAGAAGATATCAAGAAGAATGAGGTGGTAAAGTACTGTATTAAACGGAACATTCTCGACGGGGTTTCCCTTGAAAAATCTAGGAAATTCATTCAGAAAAGTCAGCTTTCCAGGTCATCTAGCAGCATTATAAAATCTGACATGGTATATCCAGATATTTTGAACTTCTCGGGATCCATTGTGATTTTGTTTCAAAGATGACTGCCCCGAGTATAGAAGCTGCACGGCTTGCACTGACTGACTATGTGTCATAATCAGACCACCTCCCAATACAGGGAATGACTATAAGGACCCACATTTTGATTTTCTTCACGAGGTGCAAATGGGACGCGGTGGATAGACAAGTATTGCAGTCTCATTCACGTGATGCCAAGGACACCGACCCGGTCTTGCCAGCTATGTTTAGAAAAATTTTCATGATCCGACAAATGACAATGTCAACAGGAAAAGTCACTTGTCTCTCACATGCTCTGAGAGAACCAAAAGCTTCCCCAAGCATTCCAGAGCATCTCAGGGGTATTTTAGGAGCTCTGAATGCTCTGAGAGACTCTGAGAAGCTCTGAGAGTTGTTTGAGAGCTTTCTGAGATGCCTTAGGAATAAGTAGTTTCCTAGAGTACCTCAGACACCCTGGGATGCTCTGACATACCATTGAAAAAGGATGTAAAATAGAGTAAAAAACAGGTTTCGGATGACTAGGACATTGAAGAAAATAAATGCATTCAGCAAGGATCAAACTCGGACCCTTCACCTAAAGGACACAGAACCTCGGAAACTAACAACTTAACCAATAGTCTACAAGACCATGTACATGTCAGTCTCCTACCCAGCCACACATTACGAGGTTCAAAATGAGATTCACGCGATGTAAAATCCGAGAATTTGAGTGAGACCAATTATCAGTTGGATAGCACGGACCGGATTTCAAACTCCCCACACTCTTATTTTTTTGAACCTCTCCACGGCGGCTGGCATATAATACAAGTAAACACGTTCTCAGCACCACCTCAACGCGTCGCATTTTTGTACCTACCTACTCTTTGTACTGCTTCAATGGCATCTCGCGACCAACTTAATGCTGTTATTGCAGCTCTTGAGCACTATGACTTAGCTGCATCTAATTTCATCCTGTCTCTACTTAAAAATTCGCATTACCAAGAGCAAGCTTGCCTCAAAGACCTTCTCGAACACTCCGGAGAGTTACTGTCCGCATTTCTACAACATCCCAAGACATCAGACTCCACTCTTGCATGGGCCAACAATATAATAAAGAAGAAATATGCCGAGGCCATCAAGAAATTAGCAAAGACCGAGAATGGATGGCACTTTAGTGCCCTTTGTGCTTCTGCAAAGCAATTGCAGGAATTCCGCATCGAAGAAATGGCAGAACTAGAAGGAAATCAGCCACTGAACGTCGGGCTGCACTCATTACCATTGCAATGTTGCATTGCCTCCGTATTTTCCAGGCAGCTTTACTGATTGATTCTCTGTAGAAAAAAGTTGTGATAATCAGTCTGATGATGCAGAGCACGACTCAAAAATGTAACACTTTCAAAAGTATCTTCGGCATCTTCCTGCATGCTTCAAATACCCTGGAGAAAGTCATCGAAGCCCTCGCACACATAGGGATTTCAATCTTGATTCAAGCTATCCACAACACAATCTGCTCACTATCGCGCTGTGAGGATGCCAGCATCCCCAGCCAAGGAATCAACAACTATACAACAACCTACTCTTATGCGACTCCCCAGACATAGCTAACTACAGAGATATTGGTGATATTACCACAAACGACTTGCTTTTCGAATGTCCGGACACTGAAAGACACCAAGTACCCGCGACTTGACGGTTTCTCCCCGAAAGCGGCCTCTTCATCCACTCACAAAACGCTAACCCGCCTTCGGTCACGTCTCAGAACGTTTTGGAATACCTGAAATCACACACGAACAACTTCTCCGAAGGAAATCTACCGCCAGAACCCAATTCCCTATCGTCGTTTCACCTGACCGAAAGCCCAATGTACTCGATCACCTCTCCGCAGCCCCCTAGATCCTTCGGACAGATCCCAAATCGTTTCAGCAGGCTCCCTTTCATCTCTAGAAGACCTCATCGAGAGATACTTCACCGACAAAACATTGCCACCAGTCGACATACCGCCAACGTGATGCTTGCTGCCCTGAGCTGTTCTTCCTATCAAATCGGACATATTCCCTTTACATTGCAATCTCAATTCACACCTTTCCATGCATCTGGACGCCTCGTTAAGGCCTCCGTTCACCCTGACCAAGTGGTGCTACGGAATATGCTTCCCTCTGTGTTTATCACATGACACAGCACTTGTAAGCGAGGTATCGCCCGCTAAAGACACTACAGGTCTCCGCCTAGCAACCCACATCAAATTCACTCTTCTCGGACAACTTTGGCCGTCGCATCTTGGAAAAATCTATCGGAAGCTCCCTATCATCCTGCTCACTCGGACATGTTTCATCCCTTCACAAATTCACCTTGCAACACTTTCAGAAAACACCTCAGGCCTTAACCTTTCACACTGAGCGAGGTTCGGACACATCAAAATCAATACCGGATCTGTTTCATCATTACAGATCTCGGGGACCTTGGGATGACACTCGGGGTGAAAGAATTAGGCAAGGACAGGGAAGGAATTCATATATAAAGTAGGATAGGACATGGAGAACGGGAGATAGAACAAGTGTGGACAAGAACCATAGAGACATACCCAAATCGACCACCCACCCAGTCACTCTCTATAGGAATTCTATCTCTTTCTCATACTCCTGAAACCGAGACCAAGAACGATTACAGGAGTCGGTCAAACAAGAAGAAAAGGACTCGATTCAGTCGGCAGTACCACTCTCGGACGAAGGAAGCTCTCCGAAACTAGTTCAGAGCTGTCCGAAACCCTCGATAGCTCTCCGAAGACATTTATAGCTATACAAAGCATCGGTCAGCTCCCCGAAAGCTGTCCGAGGCCTTTGTTGGTTCTCCAAGAACGAAAACTATAGCTGTCCGAAGCCATCGATAGCTCTCCGAAGACGTTTTATAGCTGACCAAAGCATCGGTCAGCTCTCCGATAGCTGTCCGAGGCCTTTGTTGGCTGTCCGAGAACAAACCTATAGCTGTCCGAAGCCTCTATTGGCCCACGAGAACGAACCTATAGCAGTCCGAAGCTTTCCTTACACCTCATCATCTCATATCCACCTCGCCACCGTTTTACACACACATTTATTCAAATACAAGTCACTGGGCATTAGGATTTCTCGCTACGTAAAATCCCCTCCGAGAAAACGTCACCTTACCCCCCTAGAGGCGAACTACAGTTAGGAGTCTAGCACATCTACTCCTAGCGCCGCAGTCCTCACCACACCAATGTCTCAATGTTCACATCACCACTGCAGTCCATGGCCCGCAATGGAGCGCCGTTCATATGGCGCTCTGTACACACTCACTGCCTGGAAGGTATAAAGCAGTTGGCGTCTTGGACGCCCATATTGCGGCCCGTGGATATCCGGATAGACGAACGCATATGGCTTATATGGAGCCATGGTGGTAATATATAGTCTAATAGTCCTGGCTGTAGCCAGTGGAAATTATTCATTAAGCATGGCTGTAGCCAACCCTGTGGCTGTGCACACTTCCAAGAGGTCCAGCACCCGATTTTCCCTCAGCTTTGTCAGCCAAAGTCCGGGACCTCTACCCAGGCCTTACACATGTACAAATAGAAGACCATGAATATAATAATAATAATATTCGGGCAGGTAGGCTTCCTGTACAAAATGAATTCTATTAATGGCTCTTCTTTGTTGGCTCGTTCCGATCGGATCCAGCTAGCCACGCCGCCGATTTGGACCTCTGGCTAAGTCTGACTTGGCCAGCCAGCGCTCAATCTCCCTAGTCTGTCTGGGACAGAATGTAGCGGATGGGCTCTGCTCGGGGTCTCATAATAGCATTCAAATCCATCTCGGGCAACCCTGACTTGGCCAAACCTCAGAAACTATCCATTGGCTAGGTTTGGGGAAGGGGATAGCAGTCGGTCCAATATGCAATAGATTTGTGGCATTTGTGGCGCACTGGCTAAGTTGGACTTGGCCAAGCATCAAAATCTAGTCTCTGGCTAACTTTTATGGCATTAGATCTACGCCAATAATGATAGCCTTCTTCGGCACATTCCGATCGGATTCAGCTAGCCACGCCGCGATTTGGGCCTCTGGCTAAGTCTGGGTTGGCTGTCAGCTCCGGAGATTCCGTGGTGAGTAAAGAGCACTATGCTGAAAATATTCTAAGTCCAAATTTTCGATCTCGCACTAAGTCTTTCTGTTATTCCTCTCCGTTCAATGATATAGCATGCATACGATGTTATATAGATATATACAAGTGCTTTACATCAATTTCGAACCTTCCAAGCAAGGATACCCTGAAGCACCCAACCTACATCAATGACAGCCTCTTCCCAATCAAGAACAGGGCCTGTGACCTTCACCCCGTCGACTTTGCCCTGGACCGAACATCCCCACCAATAAAGGCAGGCAACAACCCCAAGGAATCCGTTGGCTCCAGGACAGTCCAGCGTATCCCACTCGTCACCATACTCCTCCACCTCCGAAGGCCAGTCAGATGAGTTGTTGAGGCGACACCATTTCGGCTGTAACGAGATCCACCATGCACGCCATGTCTTTCCAAACGAGATTGTATCAGTGACTAACGTCGACGCACCACTGCGGCCCCGTCCATCCACGATCCAAACTGTAAGTTGTGCCGGTCTTCCAACTTTCGGGAATCCGCGTTTTCCGTTCTTGAACCCGTTGCAAACTTCAGAGACTAATAAGTAGGCTCAATAGCCCGCGGAAGGGTTCCCCAGATCGTTGACCATCAATAGCGCTACCGGCAGCTTCAGCCAATTAGGTGCATTATCGGGTACCTCGGTGTCGATATCTTCCCCAGCAGAATTTTGTCGCGACTGTCGAGATGTGGCCTGCTACTGGAGGGCGGGTTGCGAACATCCTCGCCAGGGGAAGATGATGTTTCACCGTCGACGGCGGTGGAATCACTGACGTTCGGAGGGGGACGCTGACACCATCACTGGCAGGAGCATTTTCGACGTTGGGAGCAGAAGATACCTCGGCATCTGAGGTTTCAGGGTCGATAGTCGTGCCAGAGTCCACCCCAAAGTTGCGAACATCAGATGGTGGAGGGGTTTCAGAACTGAGGGATGAATGATTTCCAATTCTACACGAGGGTCGCGAACACCAGGACGAGAGTTGGGAGAGCCAGGGACTGCATGATTGCCAGAGGCAAGACGAGGGATGCGAACGTCGGAAGAAGCGGGCTCGTCAATGGGCGCGGATGCACGGGTTCCACGGGTCGAACAAGAGGTGCGAACATCAGGAGAGGGGCTCCTTGACGTCGTCTGAATGCCTTCAGCGCCTGTATCCACGTCCATACCTGTGACATCTATTCCTCCCACTACAGTCTCAACCTCGCCCTGCGACCGATCGCCGTTGTTGTGCGGTCCACCCATAGTATCCACTGGCTCGCCCATCTCGTCTCCTTGGTTTTCAGGTGTGTCCCCGTCGTTCAGTAACATCGCGTCGTCTCCGTTCGCGCCTGAGCCCATCTCTTCCCCATCTTCCATGGATTGTGGGTTCTTCGAGCCCCGTGTAGACCGCCTTAACGGTTCTATCGGTGCAGTTGCTTGCTTCCTCCTTGGCTTTGGCCTTGGCGGCGCAGCGTCTTCCGAGACGTTTCTCTTGCCAGATATAATGTCGGCAGCGTGCCTAATGTCGAGTTCGTCCAGAAGCAGCTGGTTCCTCGCTAGATTCGCGTTTCTGATCCTTTCGTACTCAGATATTGCGGGTTTAGGTTGGGGAGTACTCTGGGAGGGATAGCGTGGGACGTTGAGGCTTGGGATGTGGATTTGGATTTCTTCGTCGCCGTTGTCTTCACAATTGCGACGGTGGTGCTCTTGGTCGTCATTTTCCTCCCTGTTCCAGCGTCAGCCTTGTCTCCCGCCTGCATCCGCCTTCTCTTCTTCGATCTCATCTTTGCCGCCTCCTCTTCGCTATCGACCGCGTCGTCGTCGTCATCGTCATCGTCGGATGACGATTTGCCATCCGAATCGCTATCGTCCAGCACTACATCATCGTCCTGTCCGTCCACATCCATGCGGTATTTTGCTTGCAGCAATGGGTCGTCTAGAGGCAATGCTGCCGCAGCTTTGTCTTCTGAAGCTAGATCGCGTTTCGTCAGCCTTGTATCTAGACACCATGCAGAACGGCTGACTTACTGAAGCATGTTTGAAGATATCCTTCGAACAATGCGCTCACGCCCCTTTGGAAGCGTTCAGGCTGCCATCCGGCGAACGTTACAGGATTCGGCGACTTGTTGACTGATCTCGTTATACTGAGCACGTTCACGGATAAGTATCTTCGTTTGATTGATATTTGAACAAAAACTCACGTCAAGGACCAATTTCCCCCCTTGGTCTGGCATGCACCCACGACAAGTACCACCAGATGCATGCCTGTAAAGTCCTTCACTCCTTCGAAGATTGGAGTGAAGAATGCTCCAAGCCGATTGATACATCTAAGGAATTCTTTAATTATTTGAGTTCGAATATACGCGGACTAAACAAGAGCTTACCTTTGTCGGTCTGCTGGTGCTTGCGAGGGCGGGGTAGACATGGCCAATTTATATTCTGCATTCGCCTGGTCACGGTCTGCCTCTGCCTTGGCCACAAACAATGCCTTTCGCTCCTCCGGTAAAGTATCATACAGCTCTTTTGCGATTTTACAACGAAATGCAGTAGTGGGATTCCCACTGATGGAGGGGTTTGCAGCGACGTGTTCTGCCCAGCGTTCCACAACGGTCAAATGGATCTCCTCCTTCTGGCACTCGTGCATATACTGTTGATAGCCCTGGCGACGTTTTTGGGGAGGTGCCTTGATACCGGAGAGCTTGGCCATCAGTAGCGCTAAGGGATCGTCTTTGAAGTTGACGCGTTTGGCCATCGCGATCTTCTTCATCCGCTGCACTCGATACTGGAGCCAACGTCGAATGGCCTGATGGGATTGGCATCGGTCAATACTACTGCTACACATCGAAAGAAAAAAACTCACCTTATTTTTCTGGCGAATATAATCTCCACGCGCGACCTGCTCTTCTGCTGTTAAGTCCTCTACTACAGGGGGTTCGTTGATGTCGTAGACGGGCAGCGGTAAGTCTGGTTCTTCGTCGTCTGAAAGTCTCCAGGAGATGAGGGTATGATATTCGTTGCAGATACGATTGAAATAATCGCGTTCGGCGGTCCACCCAAAGCGCATAGAATCTGCGTACTTCTCAACGTGAGGTAAGAGAATCGTCTCACGACATCCTTCGGCCCACAGCTTCTGATTGCGGCGGTCCTTTTTAGGGATGCGCTTGTACTGTCGTTTCCCCATCAGATTAGACGCCCAAGAGCGCTTATGTACACTTAAGAGTGCTGGAGTCTATCTTCAGTCGTGTCATTTATTGAGATGTACGAGACACTCACGATTGCAACAATATACACCTGACGCTGATCTGAAGGATGACTCTCGGATGCTCCCTTTCGATTCTAGGGCATACTCGGACGATATTGACCACGTGCGCCAATGCTGAGCCTTTGAACTCCGCTCGAAACCCTGATAATCACCTCAGATCAGATAACGACTTTGCTTCAGTCCACGATGGACCTCCTTGTAGCGTACACTAGCGCCATGTCTCTCGACTCCTCTTCCCCACACAAATACTGCACACCCGTGTATTATCCTGGAGCGTCCCCACGGAATTCTCGCTATTACGTTGTGACGTTTGGACGTGTCACTGGATCTTTCGGAGCTGGTAGTTCTTTTCTTCTATCTTATATTAGCACGATACTGATCTATATCAAGGCTTATTGTCGAACCTCTCGTCCTCGGTTTCTCTGGCAGTTCTCACAAGAAGTTCAGCACTGCAGAGGAGGCGGTTGAGAGATGGCGCGAAAACTATCTCATACATCACGCCAGCGGAATCACCATCCAGAACTTGCCGAGATTGCAAAAAGGAACGATAAGACTCCTGTTCTGCCTGCTCCTGTTTCTCTCGAGGAACTTCGTAAAGAGGCCATCCGGCGTCAAGTCCGTCCAGCGACACCTCCTCTGACTCCCACCAAACCACCTCCTACTTACGAAACCTCAGCTTTCACCACCCCTTCAACCCCAGTCAAAACCCCGCTACCTGTGTACATCCGTTCTGCTTCACCAACTCCCGTCCGTCGTACGTCTACAAAACCTGCCCGCCATTGCTCACCCCCGGATGTCAATGCACCTTCGCCTGCCCGGGGTGCTCCACCCATGTCAACTCCCACAAGACTATCTTCGTCAGTATCTGGGAAGTCTTGTTTGTCGGCGTCGTCTCCGGTGCAGCCATCGTCAGGCCCAATCAGGGATTCATCGGAGGGAGTCTCTCGTAGCTCCATTCAGCCTACAACACCCCCCAGTTCCATTGCTTCCTCTACTTCTCTGGTTGTTCGACCCCAGAGCAGGCCTGTGGTGCGTAGGCCTCCGAGAAACGTTTATGGGGTGTCTTTTGGGTCGTTCCGTAATGCGATATCCAATAATCGGTGCGTATAACATTCACTCACATTCACTCCCCTACTCATGATCTGGATCTATGGACAGAGAGTCGGCTTATAGCCTGTATACTCTATTTCGTGACGCGCAGTGCCAGCCGGGTTTCCATGTAGGTCCTCTCGAGGAAGTCGTGGCGGACATCACAGCAGGCTGGGAAGACACATTCTTCTCGTTCAATCAGGGCGAGGGCGACGTCCTCACCTATTCGAACTTGTACGTGTCTTGTCTCTCCCTCTTCTTGCGCGTAGATGATACTAATCGTGACCTGTAGCAACCTCGCCCGCGCCAAGTTTGAACAACTCTGCACGTTTTCGGACACCGTCGAAATGTTGCTCGACGAAACGCTCCAAGGTACAGAGAGGCACGAGGAGCACAATTGTGAAGACCACGGCTGGAGAAACTGCCCTGAGGGTGTCAGCATGTAACATTGTTAGACTCATTGTGCAGTAAACACGCCTCGCAGTGCTTTTTTTCCCAATCAAATAGCTACATTTTGTAGCACACATATATACCTTTATCCCATCTCTCCAGAACAAGTTGTCCCACCTTCCCAGGTTCCATTGACCTGCGACGTCATTGATGAAGCAAAGACTTAGACATTGAGCACAGTTGTGTAAGTAAAACATGAGATTCTGCGAAGGTAGGGGCTGTAGAACAGCTTCGCGACCCAGTCCAATAACATGTAGTCCAGCTTTCGGATTGGTCCCGAGCACGACACATATCCTCAGTGAAGTTACATTCAACCATCTTCTTCTTTCTCATTCTTGCCGAAGCACAACACGCCGTGCTCAACGCGTTCGTACACCACCCCTCCCTATACCATACGGCGCAACCAACTCGTGGTACCGATAACTGTCGCACCCAACGAAATGGGGTACACTTCCTGCTAGCATTGAAAGGCTAAGTACATCAGTCAGTCGACCATTTGACGTATCCAGCTATGCGCACATACCGCACATACCATTGAGAGCAACAGCCAATGCTCCCAGGAACGATGCTCTGAACATTGGCGTTGAAGATCGGTGTGGAAGATTGGAGTTGAAGATCGGGAGTGTTGCGAGTGTTGAAGTAATGATATAGCACGCATGACGAGTGTGGGGAAGCATAAGATATATATGAGATGCAGTTGTTTCCGCCAGGTGCGTGTAGTTTCAGTGCCCTATGAAACCGACAGAAGACATGTTAGCAGCTTTGCTACGACGCGCCTTTTGTATATATATCACAATACCTATGACCGTAAACATGACGAGTGTGGGGAAGCATAGGATATACTATATGAGATGCAATTGTTTCCGCCAGGTGCGTGTAGTTTCAGTGCCCTATGAAACCGACAGAAAGACATGTTAGCAGCTCTGTTACGACGCGCCTTTTGTATATATAATACAATACCTATGACCGTCAACATGAATCGAAGATGGAGGAGGAGGTTGCAAAGACAGTAACGAATTGGCTGCAAACAGACGCGAACGAGATGCGAACGAGGTGCGAACGAGGTGCGAACGAGGTGAGAATTGGGTGCGAACGAGATGCGAACGAGGTGCGAACGAGGTGCAAACGAGGTGAGAATTGGGTGCGAACGAGGTGCGAATGGGTGCGAACAGGTGTCAAGTTGCGAACAAAAGTCGTGAACAAGCGCCGAATTCGTCACTTTTTCCATGCATTGCCCTTAGCACTTGTCAAACGCACTTTCATCTGTCTTTGCTCTTTGCTCTCATTCACTCACCTTCTTTCTCAATTCTTTCTCATGGCATCTTCACCTTCAAGAAGGCCAAAAAAGGCAAAACCCAAAGCCAAAGTCAAAAACAAGAACAAGAACAAGTCAGCCTCGACTGAAGCAATGGAGACATCGAAGTCGAATAGGTCAAATAGTAACTCGGGAAGCGATAAGAGTCGGTCTGCTAGGAAAAGTGCCCTATACTATTCAAAGTACGTCGTTGTGACTTCTCCTATCCATGACATCTCTCATCAATGATCTACTAGGAACGGAGCGATGCTACGAGAAAAGGCTAAGCTTCGGATGCGTGATTATCGTGCCGCTCGAGCAACAGCGACGCAACTTGACACTCCTGCTCCTGCTGCCCATCGACACTCCACCCAAGCTCCGCAACCTGACACTCCTGCTCCTGATGTCCAACGACACTCTACCCAAGTTCCTCAAACTGTAACCCAGCGTGAATCTACATTCAGCCGCTCCCAGTCCTCCCCTCTTCCAGATGATTTGACCCCAGAACCGTCTCCGTCTCCCGGTCCTTTTGCATCTCAGCTTCCTCGTTCCCCTCGTTCTCCCACTCCTGATCTCCCAGCTCCTTCCCGATCTCCATCTCCAATTCATCGCTCGAGAAGAGTAGACGACCAATGCATAGATCCTCGTCTCCGATCCACGCATATGGAGCTGGAAGATATCGCCCTACAAGGTGTTGACCTCGATCTCGTATTCGACCTTGAAACCCTTCCATACGAGTTCGACATTGACAATTCCGACATCAATATTCACTTTGATCGCGTCAACCTGCCGCACAATCTCGACGTCATGGATCATTTTGATCCTGAAGACGAATTCTACATGGTCACTCATAGGCGATGTGTGGGGGAATGGGCTAGTCGATGGGGGCATACATCGTGTTGGGCGCAGGAAATCAAAAGCAGCTATCATCAGCTTCGTACGGAGCTGCAACGGGAACAATTCGCATGCACTGTAGGCACCCACGCCTACCAGGGCCGCATCATCGTCCGTCAGCTTACCGGTATATTGGATGTAAGACCTTTTCCGAAGGAAGATTGGCACCTGAGGGAATTATGGAGGACTTCAATGGAGCTGTTGGAACCCATCTATCGTGGGCTTGCTATCATCGATGCTTGGTTGGACTTTTTGCGCGTAGTCTCCGTATAACATTCATTCTGGCGTCTTAACATAGATTACCCCTGTATCGAGTCAAAAAAGTGACATTCATTCTGGCGTATTGACATAGATTGCCCCTATATCGAGTCAAAAAAGTGGACGCGTCGCGCACGTGATCGTGAATCTGAGTTCGAATCCTTGTTTGACTTAAGTAAATTTTTCGTTTCCACTGCCACCATACTGTTACTTCGTCGTCTTGCTATCACATCCACATTCTTCAAACTTCAACCAGCTGGGACAGTGGGGCCATAGCAGGCACCAACCGTCGTAAGTCCCTTCTAAATATATTTAGGCCAACGACCTGAGTAACCCGTGCACTGAGCCTCACCCATGGGTACTATGGCGGGGAGCTCAAGGTTAAGGGCTTTTTGCCTTCTGCTGGTCATTGTACTGCACTTACTACTCCCTCCCCTTCTCTCACAGGCAAGTCCAGATAATGACTCGAACAGTAAGTGGCCACTTTCCACAACAACACAGCATGCTGACACCTACGCGTTTTAGACGCGTCAGGGGACAGAATTCTTGCCCTTCTCAATGGACACCACGTCGAGGATACTTCCTATACGCGCAAACATTCAGTTGGACTCCTTGGCTTGACGTGCAAGGCAAGAGGAGATATCTCGAGAAGTACAAGGTGTGGGGGATAATGAGGGTGTTTTTTTGTCGTACGGGTCACACTGTGTCTCTCCCGCAAGGTCGAGATCTTCTTCATTGTCCTCTCTTTCTGACTGCCTCTCCGACATGTCCGTTGATCGCGTCGTGGAAGTCGCCCCCCATAGCCCTCCTCAGTCAATGTCAGATGACATCGACACGTCTTTCGTTCCTCCGGAGTCAAGCTCCCCAATTCCCAGCTCACCTACTCAACGCTCGTCGTTCTCCATGTTGCGCTCAGTCTCCCCCATCTCGTTGCCATCGCGCTCAGCGTCCGTCATGTCTTGTCCGACATTCCCTGTCCCAAGCTTGCCGTCCGTTGCCAAGACAGCTGGCCACTCGGTGGAGCGAGCGCGTGCAAGAAGGCAAGCACGTAAACGCTGTCACCAGAAGGCAATTAAACGGGCGGAGGACGCTCTGCAGTCCTCTTCCGCTCCTCGGTATCGTGTACGCTCCTCTACGTCAGTCAAGTATTCAAAACCTATCGCCATCAAGTCATTATTCAGCATTAAGAATATGCCTACCACACACGGGTCATTCACCGGGTTACGCCAGAAGGTGGTGAGGAAAAGGCCCTTCCAATTGGACGAACTCTTGGACAAGGGTTTCAAGCTTCGCAAGTGGGACGGACGGTCAGCTTTAGCACTCATCGTTGCCCTCCGTGACTGACATCTGCAGCCTTCATCAGAGACACACACGTCATAACGGATGTAGGCCAACGCATCATGGTCACTCTCGTAGGATATCCCAAGGACAATCCCTCTTCGCGTTCAAAGCCATGGGCTGGCGTAGCAAGCGGGGCCGCTTCCATTATTGATACGACTCGTACACAACAGGGCATCTCTCCACGTCGCCACCGTAGGGGTAATTTTGCGGCTCTGGCATGCGGCGTTTCATACGGCGGAGGCCAAGAGGTGCGAAGCCTGAGCAAACGATAAATACTCAACTTAGTCATCAGGCATGGGGGTTTCTGAGGGGGATTTCTTTCCCATGGGGGGTTTCTAAGTAGAATAATCCTGTAAGTTAGTTAGTCCCAGGATTTAGCCACTTAAAAAATTTTGATGGGATATCCCAAGGGGGGGCACCGGCAAACGCCTAGACCAGAGGGAGGGAGGAATAAATCTTAAGCAGGAACTTACTTTTGGGATAGTATGAGGCTGTATTGAAGCTTATTTACTGTATTAACCACAGCCAAGGCGATTCAAGTTCCACTCAAAAAGAACACAAAATTGTCGTGATTGGTGGCTACGTGGACCACGTGGAGTTTCCTAGTAGAGCCGTCTTAAAATTATAATTATGTTCCTTCATCAAATCTACGAACCGGATGGCGAAGGAGAAGAAGTTGACTCAGGTGAGAGTTTTTCTCTCACTACCAGGTATCAAGGGTGCACATCAGTTGACGATTCACATACTTAGCCTCCTCAGTACAATGCAGACAGCACCCGATACTGCGAGACTTGTCTGACAGACATCAAAGTCGGATTCGGTGGCAAAACAAACTTGGAAACCCATCTTACAAGTATCACCGAGAACTCATATTGGAACCTCGCCCAGGCCTGGATATCACAAGTTTCTTCAGGCGCGTAGACCGCCCGAGTCGTAACGCGCAACCAGTTTCTGAGCCAGGACCTCCCCCACTTTTCAATTATGTTGTACCTGGCTTCCACATTCAAGTTCTGTCAATAAATTCAATAGGGTGTTTCACACCCATCCAACTTTGGCCCAACTCGATCTCCAACTTCGTCTCAAATTTTGCACCAACTTTGACATCAATTCTGGTAAATCCTGCGTAAAAAAAAAAATCTGAGTTGGGGAAATGAGTGGGAAGGCAAAGTTGGAGCAAAGTTGGCTGTCAAATCGGGCTCGGGAGCACGACTTCATCCCAACTCGCAAAGTTGGAGGATTTCAGAAATCGAAGTTGGGGATTCGAGTTGGGCCCAAGTTGGGCCCGAGTTGGCCAGGTGTGAAACACCCTAATGTATTCTGGGGTTTTGAAACCTTCCCAATCCAGCCGTAACAAAATTGGGACCCGGCAACAATGTTCCCATGTGACCCCCCCCAACAGGAATGAGGCTCAAGTTGGCTTGCAACCCCCGTCTCTCCCTCTCTAATCCAGATGAATTGACTTGACAAGCTTCAGAACAAAGGTAAACGCGGTCTGCAGGGGTCAGAACTGCATTTATGAACCTCTGAACATTGTTCCTCTTGTACATTGTGTGCGTATTGTGTTGGCTGAGGCTCATGCGAGGTGCACGACGAAACACTAACTGTAAGCTTCCTAATGCACCTTCATTGACATCATTGGTAGCAGGTATCCATACCCGGTCTTTCTCTGCCTGTGTCATCCCAGAAATTGTGCCACCTGCTTCAAACTCACTACAGAATCGACCTCAGGTTTCTAGAGCACGGTTAAAAAATGCTATGAGACAAGGCTTGAGGTGCGGTAGGGAGCTGGACATCCTCTGTACTGCATAAAATACCTCTGGCCTCTCTCACGGCTTTCCATCCAGTGCCCCAGTTTTAAAAGAGGCATCTGCTGCAAGAAGAAGCTCCAGTTTTGAGATAATAGCTCGACAGTGAGCCTTTACTTTCTCGTGAAGTGGTCCAAGCTCCAAGGCATTGATTTGTTCCGCATATAAGGATGGCTTAATGCCTGAGAATACAGACCAAGGACAGATAGTTCAGTGAGTGTCGAAATGTCTTTGAGTCCATTGAAGACATTGGTTTCCATATGATTGAAGGTGCCACTCTCATTTTTATTGGGCACAAGCAAGAGAAAATCAAGATAGAACGGAAGGTGAACCAGGAGTTCACCTGCTGCCTTGCAATGCGACTGAAAGTGTGTACTGCTTATTCCCGGAAATAAAATTGGATAGCCAAGCTGATGTTCAAAGTGCATCTGGTATGTGTCTTGTTGTCCTTTTTTATCATCCTTGTGACGGAAAATTGCCCCTGCTAAACTCGTCAACTTTACCCCTCCACTTTGAGAGGACTCCAAAGCATTATCCCAAGCCTTAGATGGACCGGCGGCGGCAGCGGCGGTGTTTTCCCGATTCATTAACTTAATTGGACCAACTAATCCAGCTTTGTCCCAGAATTCAGACATTGCCTTTGCGCCACCCTTCACGGAGTTCATTTCCTTCTGCATGCAGCACCCAGCCCATACAAAGAGCTGGGCTTCATGTTTCTCAGCGTCCGATAACGCTCCCCATGCCTTGTCACCAAACCGAAGGCAAATTTGGTTGTAGGTCTTGCGATCATGTCAATCCTTCTCAGCCTCAGAGAGTGCGTCCCATTCAGCCTGTTCTCCAGCCTTGTTGATGTTACGCTTGTTCTCTTCCCAAACAACGGTAACAACTCCCCCAGTGGAGTTTTGTGCATGAGCCTTTCACCGTGGAGCGCCTGAGTACAGAACTGCTTCCATTCCTCCATCAACTGAGCAAGCTTCTTTTGATCTTCTGCATGGTCGGACCCTAATCCCAATATATAAGCAGCAAAAGCGAGAGCATTTGCGGGGATCTGGTGACCAAGAGGACTTTTGTTGTACGTATGGTAGAAATTGTTGTGCAGAATCTTCCATCTCTCTAATTGTGTTTTACTTGTATGGTCAGGGCCCGATGTGATACCACAGAAACACAATTTTGGGACATTTGTAGAGCTCTCAATTGGGGTTGGCTGCTGTACGTGCACCCGCAATCTACTGGCCGTATTCTGAGTTGGCCGATCCAGATTATACAAAGGAACTCGAGTCGTTATATGCTTCGCTTCATACGGGTTATGTCTAATCTTTGTGCCGTCACCGCTCGTCACAAAGCCTGTGTCAATATAAGCAGGATATCGAAATTAAGTAGTGCCGGTAAGTACACATCAGCAAACCAGGCTCCCGCTGTGCAGATCTACAGAGATCTGCATAAGGAGCCATAGACCGAAAGATCCCATAGAAAGGGTCCTGAGGTTTGTAGATCTACAAAAAAGTAGAATTTCTATATTTTTTCTACCATCTCTATGGCTCATCTATAGCTATTCTATCATGGTGCACTCTGTAGTGCTGTGTAGAACTGTCAACTCAATAGAGACAATAATACAATTATTATTGCACAATCCTATCTCACAACAATCAGAGAGTACGAGAACTTGAAAGCATTATAATCATTATCAAAGTAAACATTCAAAGCATATGGTTAGACACATGTATCACACCTCCGTGTCTTGTTCTCGTTCTTGTTCCCCATTCCCGTGTCTCGTTCCCCATTCCCGTGTCCCGTTCCCCATCCCCACGTCTCGTTCCCCATCCCTGTGTCTTGTTTTCATTCTTGTTCCCCATCCCTGTGTCTCGTTTCCCATCCCCGCATTTTGTTCTCCATTCCCGCGTCTTGTTCTCCATCCCCACGTCTTGTTCTCAGTTCCCCCCGTTGTCTTGTCTTGTCTTCTCCCGTTCCAAGCCGTCCTGTCGTGTTACCCACTGTGCCATTTTGTTCTAAGCCATGTCTCGTTCCTAGTCATCTCGTCTTGTTCCCGGCCTCTCACCTAGTCCCCCCCCTGTGCAGTACATTATTTTTGTGAATGAATAGTCTTGTAAAAATAAAGAGATTGTGTACCAGCAAAAAAACGACCAGTCCAAGTCACCATCAATTTGCGCAACCCTCGCAAGTCAGCAACACGTTTTCTGGCTTCGTTGCCATTGTCTCAAGCCCTGACTTCACTAGCAAGATAAGAAAAGCAAACATACCGTGTTTGGAACAACTCGAGACAAGTCTCAATGTTCTTGCTGCCAGTAATGGCCACCGATGCTGTCAAGTTGGGGAAAGTGACGTAGGATAGGTGCCGGATGGTTTTTATCTGTAAATAGACCAATTTTGGGTGATGAAAAGTGAAACCTGAGTTGGAGAGAGGTTCAGTATTGGGAGGCTTGGAAATATGAGAAGGAAGGCAAAGAGGCTCGGAAATATGAGGAGAAGGAAGACGAAGAGATTCAGAAGACTGCGTGATGTGCTGGCGGGTTAGGGTAGGTTTTTTCGGACTTGGAAGAATTTCAAGGTCGAGTTATGATAGTGGGGGTGTGTGTCCCAGAGACTATACAGATCTACAGATCTACAAGAGACTATGCAGAGTGGGAGCTACTATGAAATGTGCGGGCGGCTACAAGTGTCTATGCATCAGTAAACCAGGATGATACTACGAAGATCTATGGAGTTCTACATAGACAACCATAGAGCCGGAGAAGCCATAGAATGGGTCCTACGGTCCATAGAACTACAGAAAAAGGCCCCCCTTCTACTGAAGTTCTACAAAGATCTACGGAGAAACCCCCCCCTTCTATGGAGTTATTTGTAGCACTCTATAGACAGTGGTAGATCTCCTGTACCATGTAGATAGCAGAATATAATTTGCATTTTAGTATATCTCGGGAATAGAGAGTCTGAGGAATCAAAATGATATTCATAGTCAATGCAGATAATACTAATATACATAGAGATAACCTCGGGTCACCTCAAATCACCATTTGAGCCGTCTCATCTCCTTCTCTAGCGTCTCGTCTTCTTCACCCTCACATATCCTTTCCCGTCCTCTGATCTCATTTCCCACCTTCCGCCGTCTCGTCTCATTCTCCAACGCCTTGTATTGTTCCCTACCGTCTCGTCTTGTGTCGTCTTGTCCGAGTGGATTTGCTTGGATCATTGGTGTTCCCCGGCATCTCCACTTATTCCCCGACCTCTTGTCTCATCCCCCGCCTCTTGTCTCGTTCCTCGGCATCTCCTCTCATTCACCCGTCTCGTCTCGTCCCCCCCTCACTTGTCTTGTCCCCCCCTCACTCGTCTTGTCCCCCCCTTGCTCGTCTCGTCCCCTCTCGTCTCGTCTCGTCCCGTCCCGTCCCCTCTCGTCCCCTCTTGTCTCGTCTCGTCCCCCCCTCTCGTCTCGTCCCCCCCTCGCTCGTCTTGTCCCCCCCTCGCTCGTCTCGTCCCTCGCTCGTCTCGTCCCCCCCTCGCTCGTCTCGTCTCGTCCCCTCTCGTCTCGTCTCGTCTCGTCCCCTCTCGTCCCCTCTTGTCTCGTCTCGTCCCCCCCTCTCGTCTCGTCCCCCCCTCTCGTCTCGTCCCCCCCTCTCGTCTCGTCTCCCTCTCATCTCGTTCCCTGCTTCTCGTCTCAATCCCCTGCCTTCTCTTATCTTGTTCCCCCGCCTCTTGTCTTGTTCCCCACCCCTCGTCTCGCTTTGTTTCACAAGCACAAACTGCCTTGACCCCGACCTGAAGTTGTCAAAAGCGGAATTTGCAGTGGAAAGCTGGAGGCAGATCCGGGTACTTTAATGGACTTACCTATTTGATCTATTCCAGCGCGAGACATCGACAGTTCTCCCAATTCTTTAAGTGGTCGTATTTGGTGACAACAATGAAGAGGTAGGCTTTTTTGTTGCTCGCTCGTTCCAGGGAGACTCCAGAGCACCATTGTTTTGAGACTGTTGTGGTTCAGACGCAACTAGGAGGTCATCGATGAGGGAGACCTGAACGATGCCGTTGGTCAGGAGGAATTCGGATGGAGCGCGGGTGTCAGAGAGGTAGAGCTTAGCATACACACATTGATGTGCTTGTCGGGTAAGTTGGCGATAGAAGACTGTTGACTATATGACGACTTGTAGAGTCAGATATGCATGATTTTTTGAATAAAAAAAGAACAATATGCTTACCAGGACTACGCCTAGAGTAGGTAACCAAGTCGGAAGTGCTTAAGCCTACTGGTTCCTGTTGTGCCAATGTCGTGCCATTGGGTAGGCAGCATGTAATTGAGAGGGGCTGGGTATAAGTCCATCAGATCTTATGTGAGTAGGTTGAGAGGTGGAGAACGGTAGGACACTGCTGCTAGTAGACTAGAAGAAGACGTCCGGCAGTGCGCTGGCAAAAAGCACGTGATGCTCGTGAGGGCAAACACGATGGAACTTAGACGAAAAAATTATCTGAGTAAGAAGTATTAGGGCATACTATGTAGAATATATAGAAACCCCCAAACTATGCAGAGCTCTGTAAAGGTCTGTAGTTAGGGGGTTTACTATACTATCTATGTGATTTCTATGTGATGTCTACAGTATTTATGCCGACTATGTTTTTGATTGATTGCTATAGGCTTCTACGGTGAAAACACCGGTTTGCTGATGTGGAAAATCTATGGGGTCTATGGGGTCTATGTTTTTGCTTGTTTACTATAACCGTTTACGGCAGAAAGTCTGGTTTGCTGATGCATACCTTTGGCCTGCTCGACTTCATGCACTATCTGCATTTTTGCAGCAGCACCAGCCTCTTGCATGATACGCGCAACGCTTCTCGCACTTATATCATCCTTTACAGTGATACCCACACCTTTGGCAACAATGTGCACTACATTATTGATGCTATCCACGGGAACATTGCGAATCACCAACTCTGTGACCATCTCTTGTGAGGCTTTTGTAACACCCCTTTCTCCTTCATGCGATGCTCCCCTGGTACTGCATTGACCTGTGCAAGTCCCTCCTCGTAAGCCTGTTTCTTCTTTCTCAGTGTGCGCAAAGCCTGAATATTGTGAGCTTTCCGAAGTTGATTCTTCTCAACGCGAAGGAGGTCACATGTCCTTTTGGCGTGTTTGGCTTTGCGAGTCTTGTTGTAGAGCTTGCGTGCATTGTCGTCGGCTCGAGACCGTTGCTGTTCACCTTCCTGGTGAGATACCAGGAGCTCGGAGGACATTCGAGAGACGAGAGGATCCGGATTGTGATTTTCTTTTTGTCCAGAGAATCCACCGGCGGCGGTGTCAAGGTTCAGTTCTGAACCGTGGTTCAAACCGAACTTTCCAGAACTGGACCGAAAGTTTGGTTCGAAGTTCAGGTGAAGCCCTGAACCAAACCATTGGTCCAGTTCAAGGTTCAGGCAAAGAGTGATTTCTTTGAACCAGTTCGAACTTGTCCGAACTTGTCAGAATCTAGGCTGAAAATTATATGTTCAAGACTTGTTTGGACTCAAATATTCTTATTTTATGGCTTGTATAACAGAACCTTTGTTGAGACAAAATATTAGTTAGCTGTGTATGATTCAGAGCTGCTTTATCAACTTTCCCACAGCTCTGACATTATCTAAATCCTTAAGAATCAGGTTATCTGGGTAAACTGGTGTATATTTGCTATTTCTAAGTAGTGATGTATAGAAAACAATAGCTATAGATTCATATAAACTCCACAAATTTTTTTTTGAAAGAGACTAGACAAGAAAAGGTTCGGTTCTAGGTTCAGACCACCCAGAACCTGAACCGAACCTGTCTGAACCGAACCTATGGTCAAGTTCAAAGTTCGGCCTAAGACCTGAACCGGACCATTGATTCAGTTCGGGGTTCAGGAAATTGTGCCCTGAACCGGACTGAACCGGACTTTGACACCACTAAGGTCCGCCGCGATTGTGTTTTTGGGCATTCAGTTTTTGCAGATTATTCAGATATTGAGCCCGCTGCAGGGGATTCCGGCCTCGACCCATCTACAGCGGACTCGGAGCAACGCCAGAGCAGTAAGAACGATATCGATTGCCAGTGGCGTCGACGTGTTTGACCCCGACCACATTTCAAATTCGTGAATTTCCTTTTTCAGTCACAAATCTCAGCACATCTACGAGAAATCGAGTTGGGCAGGTGGAGTGTATCTGGACCTCAAACAAAGCTCGGAACCATGATATTGAATGATTTAAATGAGATTCTCCGGTGCAGAATTTTTTGTTACTTCCTGGCACCTGTTGGGCACCTGCAAGTACCGTATATTGTCTCCGAATCACCAGAATCGAGCGAACAAGGGCATTTAGAAAAAATCTACTCTGGAGACTTTCTTTAGACTATAAATCTGATTTGTTTCTCACACTATAACTATACCTGAAAGTGACTGTGGAGGGAGGTACAGAGGCCTACCGTGCGTACTGCCAGTGTCGGAGTTTGAATTCCGCACCCAGTGTTTAAGTTCAGTGAACTTCGCTCTAATACTTCTACATTCTTCCATCTTCCAACCATGGCTCACAGAACACCATCAAAACATCGAGACCGTGTTCAGTCGCGGATGTCAGTTCCCAAACGTGTCATGCCAAATTCAAGTGCGCATCCGCCTGCGCAACCCACCGATCCTCGACGATCAGCTGTCCCTAATCTCTTTACAGCTTCTTCAACAAGCGTCTCAATTCCATCTGTCGCCTCGTCTTCTTCATCTGTACATCATCCTTTGGAATCACCTGTCTCCTCCTATTCTCCTGTTCCTGCTCCTGCTCCTGCTCCTGCTCCTGCGCTGTCCTCCATCCCCGTTTCGTATCGAGTTTCTGGAGAGGATTTCTCGTTCTCAACTCTCCCTCCCCCATTCAAGGTAGCAGAGGCTGAGATTCGAAAAGAATGCGTTCAGTGGGCTTTCGAGTATTATGGAATTCCTTCTCGAATTCCTTCATGGGTACACAGAATACCGATTCTCGACAAGGAATGTTTTCTTGCACTGAAACACTTTCCCTCTATTCCGTTATGGGCTCTCGCATCTCTCAGCTATCCTCAAGAGGCACCGTCGTCCCTTCCCAATATTACCGTTGACAGCGATCCCCCAGTCTTGCCCTCGACAACACCTGCCCCTACTCCAATTTCTCCCCCAACAGTTCCTGTCATTCCTGAGACAGGTTCAGCACCAACTGACACTCCAAATACCTCAAATTTTCAGGAGAGCAATGCACAAGATCAGATGGAAGAAGAGAACGTAGTTCCAGTAGCGCAGCTGGTCGCTGGAGGTATGGAAGCTCTGGAAGAAGATTTATCTGCTGCTACCGATTTTGCTCGTGTCCTCGATCCTTCGATGGATCTGGACACTGGCTACAGCAATCTCACCTTCCAGGAGATCGAAAACATAATGAATGCCATTTCTGATAGTAAGCTTAATCTCTTCCTGGCCTCTATACATACTGATCAGTTATTCTGTTTTCTATGGGTAGACGAGGAACTCATCGGCCAGATAACTCAACCAATCGCTGGACCACAGGTGAACCAAATGACGTATTCCCTCCCCGAAATCACCGTTCTTATAGTTCCGCAGTCTTCGCCGCCGCAATCGTCAACTCCTCGAACCTCTAGAATCTCTGAGGTCATTGACCTCAATACTCCTGAAGGTCTTCCGCTCGCCCCATCAACAGGCAAGGGAAAGGGGAAGCGACCTCGATCACCATCGCCTGTTGCCAGAAAGAAGGGTAAGGAGAAATATGACATGTCTCCTCAAGCTACACCGGAGATTGTGCTCAGTGATTCTGACGACGACGAAGTGATGCAAATCGACCCCCCTCCTGCCGTCCTCAAGAAGCGTGGTCCAAAACGCTATAACAGGGAATGGACACGGGTAGGAGTAAGTATTCTTTTCCTGTCTTCCTATCTTTTGTAGGTGTCCGTATTCTACAGGCTCACTTCTTTTGTTGTAATAGAATTTCAGGTGCAAGATGTGCAAAGAGAGGGGACTCTCTTCCTGTGTCGGTCTTCGGAACCAGTACTGCAATCGATGCAATGCCCCTACACGCTCCAAGTGCTCTCTTTCGAGGCAAGAAGGTCATCTTGACGAGTCCGAACTCGTCAGGAAGAAGCACATCACTGTACGAGAAATCCCTCCTGAGGAATTAGGCAACTATAAGGAAACCATGAGACTCTTGGCTGCGTCTTCGTCAAAGAAGCGCAGGAGGATCGTGAAGGAGGAGATAGGAAGTGGCGAAGGTCCGTCATTGCGTGCTCGTCGTGCGTTTTCCTTTTTCTTGGGTATCCTCCACCCACTCTCTGAATATGCAGTGCTTATTTTGCACTTTGATTGCCCATCATCAGGAAAAAGTGTCACCTCTCCTAAGCCCGTGTCTGGGAAATCAAATCAGGGAGCCCCTTCGGAAATGGATTCTTCTGTAGCGCATTCTTCAACGGTTTCCTTCGTCCAGCAACGCGCCTTGAAACAACGTCGAAAGCGCTGGACTGACGCTGAGAACGAGTTCACCGACCTAGTTGCCTCTTCTGTAGTTGCTGCCGCCAACGAGCGCATTGCGCAATTCATCAACATTCTTGTTAGGGACAGCATAAACAGCCACCTTGGCGTCTTCCAGCACGTATTCAACACCATCATTGGTGAAATCAATGACGACGATGCCGACAACAACGATGCTGATGTTGACGACAACACTCCCAAAGTTGCCGATAGCGGATCACAAGCTACTGCTGAGCCGTCTAACTCTGGTTCCTCAGATGAAGAAGATGACGAAGACAAAGACAGTGACAAAGACGAAGAACCGGTGTAGGAAAATTCAATGCTAGTAAGCTTTTTACTTAGTACAATTTGTTCCTTCAATTACCCGGTATTCTGTCTCCTTTTGTTGGTGGACATACTCAAGCCAGTCGCTTCCTTTCTCTGTGATGTCCCATACCTATCTTGTGTACTATAGCTGCTCGACACCACTTTGTGGTGTCTGTAACATCTGTACGGTTGTCTGTAGATATAACAAAAATGTATTCTCAATCCGTAAAATTAGTTCATGACAGTCAAGGTTCGTAGATTTCAAGACATTTGAGAAATTCGAGGGCCTTTGCATTGAATATGAGGCAATTGAAGATAGTCCGGGATGTGCAGAACATGCAGATAAAAACCGAGGCGAAATCATGAAGTATACGAAGACAAGTGATTTCGATTGCGTCTTCGGAAATCTAATCTTCGCGTCTCTTCCCCCCACCACAATTGCAACCATTTCCTCGACAAATAGTCCATCCTCTCGGTCTCGTTTCTACGTTCTACGCACCATTATCTGCGAACTTCAGGGCACTTCAAATCCAATATCTTTCGCGTGAGTACTGAATACACTGGATTCGTCCTCGACAATTTGAACTTGTATAAGTCTGCGACTTGTGATCATATCCTCCCCGCTTGTTGGTCCACCGCATTCCCACTCAGAATCCCAAACATCGCAGCCTCCCACTCCAAGTAGCATGTCACGTTCAAGCCTCCTCGCAACATTCTATCCAAATGGACTGGTAAGTACTCTCCCATCGCGTAATTGTCTGGCGCTTCCTTTCAAGCTCAAACACCATCTCAGAGAACACGAAAACGCGGGAGACACTAGCTGGATGGCATGCAGATGGTCGGATACCAGACGGAAAACGGTGCATGAGAAGACAAGCTGCTCGATGCTCTTGGGTAAATATGGTGGGAACAGGTATTAATGGAGTGCAGCGACAAGGTGAGTAACAAGTCTAACGATATAATGGCTACAACTTCATTTGACTCCTTCGTGCGTGTTCGCTCTCAGGCTGTTTCCCTTTTCCATGATATCCACCTCGCTGTCCGTGACTTCTACAACTCCCTCAAAATCCTTGCGCGTTGCTCTTCGTCGTCATCGGTTAGAGATTGTGCGAGTAGAATTAGATGCAGTACAGGGAGAAGGTCAGTAACGACGCCGTTCATGTAGCTAGGTATGTGAACACCAGTTTATGCTACCGTATTCTTCGATCTAATGTTGTTATATTGTTTGATTTGATTTCTAGCTTTCAATAAACCCCCCCCACACACTCTTGGCCGACTTCCACGAAACGAAACGACACCGAGGTCTTTCTATTTAGGCCTTCAAGAGATCATCGCGATCGTCTTAGGACAAATTGAACAGGGCCAATGGATGGGCATCCCGCTCAACGCACGCTTCTGCGTCAGTCCCGATGCCAGGCTGCATATGTGGTACGGAAGGAGGTCACAGCTCGACGTGGACGGGGGACCATGTACGTCACTCTCTGCCTTTGCTTTTGTTGAGTTTTCCGTAACTAATCGAGACTATAGACGTCAACGCCAAGGCAGTGCTCGTAGCAGCAGCTCGCAAGGAGTTGGCATATCTGGAAAGGTTCGGTCGACCACTACTACTATTCCGGCGTGAAAGAAGGGTGGCATACGGGTATAAGGAGCAGTCACCTTCGGACCACATCAAGAATCTCGAACGCTACTTTCTCATTGCACCCTCACTCGTTCCCGAGAACTCAGCCCTCCATCAGTTCCGTATCAAGCATCCCGATCTCCAGCCCAGCAACGTCATCGTGTCGACACCGCCCAACTCCGACGAGTTGAAAATCGTGGGCCTGCTCGCCTGACGGCACGCCTCGATCCTGGGAGAACGCGGGTTTATTGCATGTTCTGGGCTTGACATCGTATATGCCAATCATGTACCTGGCGAAACGTGAGTCGTCTGCATCGGCTTTGGCTCAAATCGGATAATAATTGATAGATGAGTTTTCGACTAGATACGAGGGTTTGGGGCTTTGTAGTTTTATAGGTGAGAATTTTTCCCCATAATCCCACCGAATCTCCCCCAGTCCTTCGTCGTACTATCTGCGCCTAGCCCACAAACTCTCTGTTCGGATTGGACGTCACCCGCCCACCCCTCTATACCTGAAAATATAGATAAAGACATCCCCATTCCCCTCGATGCACTCATGTCACTACCATCCCCAGATCGTTCTCGCAAAAGAAGGATCGACAACCACGAACGAGACGGCCATCCACCCGCAAAGGGCCCTCGAATATCCACCGACGGCCAGTTCTCCCGATAAAACTCTAGCAGTAGACCTGCAATCCAAGACCCCAGATCCACAGGCGGTTGGAGTGCACGAGTCGAGAGACTACCCCTCAACGGGAATAGAGACCCCACCATAGCCCAGATGGGCATCATGAACGGCATGGGTCCACGACAACCCCAGCCATATCGTCCACCAGATCAGAAACGGGGTATATGTCATGATTACCACAGTACGAGTATCCTCTGCATCTACTTCCGTCACCTCTAATCCTTTTCACAGATGATGGTTAATGAACACCCAAGGAAATAGCAATGGAGGATACCGAAACAACAATAACAACCGCCAACCCGACCCGCGGCACAGTCACCCCTGAAGTCCACACCTTCCGCCCTGAACGCCGCAATGACAAAACCCTCGTCGTCGAGAAAATCCCCGATGACAAACTCACCCTCGAGCACGTGAATGGGTGAACTCAAGACTATAGTTCTCAACCAAGACATAGAAGGTTCAAAAGCGCCTTGTCTACAAGGAGGTCTCACAAAAGCAGGTATCCACGGCGTACAGGAGCTTGAGTGAGGAGGCTTTGTCGATAAGCCAAAGTCTGGTTGTATGAGGGCGATGCTTGCGTCTCAGGAGATTCTTGTAGGAACCGCCGGTCTGATTTGCTTTCTACATGGTCTTCACTGTTGGAAGATTCCTCACGCCTTTGTGGAAATTAAGTCGCTTCAACTTTTGTTCAAACTTTTTGAACAAAAGTTGAAGCGACTTTATTCCTACGGAGGCATTGCCGCACGGATTATTCTTTCCAAGTATGTGAATTGACCAGATATTCTACCAGTACTCACGAGATATTCTGCAGACTTCCAAGCAAACAACGTCCCTCAGAGGCATAAGATAGCAGAACGATAGTGCGAGGAACATGGCAGGCAAGTAAGGAGACTGGGAGGGAGTGTTCAAGCTCAAGCACACAAGGTACATAGTAGTATCTCTGATCTAACATAATCGTAATCTTTGCACACAGGACTTTACATCTCGATACTCTAAATAGCCTTGAATATGTAATTCAAGCTCTCGAACGTACCCCCACCTCGCTCAGGCAAATGATGGAGACAGAGAGATTTTTTCACGCTGCCACCCCTCTTCGCTCGTCACCGTTAGCAGCTACACATGTATCTTCTTTCTTAGACTCAAGGGTACACAGATTGTCTGTAGTAGGGAGGTTCTTGCATGTAGAATACACACAATAATATCATTTTATGATCTTTTGATCTACATGTACATCTCGTCGCCACATCTCATTCTGTTCGCCAATGAATATTGAGAGTTATATATGATATCGTCTCTCCGTCCAACTCCCGGTCTCTCTGTCCGTCTCTCTGTTCATCCCATAGTCTCTCCGTCTGAAATGAAGGTATTGGTTGTCTGTTTCGATGACGGTCCGGGGTATGATTGATGTTGCGGGGAATAATATTGACAAAAAGAAATATGTGCAGAGGGGCGACGATGCGAGGGACATACAGAGCACAAAGGGAGTCGGGCATTATTGACGATCATGAGCGGTCGAAGTTGAACAGACGTTTGAGTTCAGGATAGACCTCGACCTCGATGGCCCTTTCGACCTTGATACCATCATCGCCGATCTCCTTGACTGTGCGTTTTTCTTTTCGGGGGACGGGAGGCATGACTGGGTAAGTCTTGGTGGGAAGGTGATCGCATGACCACAAACGTGCTGTGGCAATATATGTACTGATCAGCAAACTGAAACGGTATGAATGGATGGTAATAATTACTCACGTTCTGCGGCGGGCCTCCAATAAGTCTTGAGTGCTGGAGGAAACGATGACGTTGCGACAACAGATGCACTCGACGCCACCTCTGGACTAGCTGCATCCCCATCACAGCCCAACAGCAGACTACGCATCTGTCTCGACGCACTGGGACCTGAGCATCCACTTGAGAGACTCAATCGTCGACTACCACAAATTGCACCTTTCGTAACTAGCTTCCCTTCTGCGACCGAGGCAAGTAATGGAAGACTTGTTTTTGCCGACGGTCGAGTAAACGCCGCGAGACGACCGATGCGATGAGGCGATGTATGAGCCATAGGCTTTAGGAGGAGTGGACTCGCCGTTGGCGTCGATCGTGTGTTTCGACGAACTGAGACTGTAGGCCTCTGCCCTTCACGCGTTCGAACCGTCGTTCCATCCTGGGAGAATCTTGTGTTCTGGAACGTTGTTCCCGTAGTTGCCAGGACCATAGGGAAGCTTCTTCGCGGGCTTTGGACACATCTCTGCAAGGCGGCGCCCAGCCATCATAATACCGCTCGTGTATTCGTTGGTGGGGTAATCAAAATCAGAAGATGATTCCTCGAAGAAGGTGGGGGCAGGTGGAGGGAGGGGAGGGAAGTTGTACTTGGCGGCGAGAGTAGCTAGGGAGGGGGAGATTTTAGTGGTGGGGGCGGTAGAAGAGGAGTTGAGCGAAGCCGAGTCATACCCGCTGCTCGTGTCGCTATCGGCCGAACCGAAAGACTTTGGGGGAACAGCAGGGAGAGGAGGTTCTTCGTATGAGATGCACGTCGTCCAGCCATGCAAAAAGACGCGAGAGAGAGAGATTAGATTAGATTCTGGACTGCGATTGTGATCGTGATCGTCGAAGACGCCGACTTTAAATTTAGACGCCAACCAGACGCCAATCTTTGATCTGAACGTACCAGTTTCGACATCTATACCCACAAATCCTACCCAATCCCACTCAATATCAGCCAAGGAAAACAACCTCGACAACCCAATGTCGTATCGTAATCAGTGCCATCGCTGCTCATTGACCGTAAGTTCGATGGTCTTTTTCTAACCATCGATACACTGATTTACTATTAAATATCGCAGTGGGTTACACGATAATTGCTTTCAACCAAACCAAAAAACGCACGTTAACGTCCTCGACGGCTTCTCCGATTCAAAAAATGACCTGTTATCGCGTTTTTGAACGCTTCACTTTTCCTAGACCAAGGCAGCGAAAAAAAAAGGTTTCGGTCTTGTAAGTATTGCATAACCCGAGTGCGTGTGGATGACGAGAGGTGTCGTTCCAAGGTTTCGAGCGCTCATAAGGCGATATTTGAATACGGGACCACAGAGTCCTATGCAACCGAGCCGGTATGTATTTACATCTGTGGCATATTGTCCTTCTCTCAAATGCGTACTTTGATCTGTTTTAGGAGGAACACGAGCCTCGGGTCTCCAAAACACCATGGCTGAGCTTGAAGGAAATCCATGCTTCCATTTTAACTCTTAGTCACAATCACAAACTCGTCGTCGTCTGTAAGCTTGCCATCTTCACTCCCTACCGCCCCCACTCGTCTTCGTTCTTTCCTTTCACAATACTTACTCATGTTCACTCATCATTGGTCCCGTCATTGGTTCTCTTCTCATTCATTCATCTACTGTTCATCTTTCCTCGTTTTCCATCCCGACTAACTCCAACTCACACCTTCACCCCGCCCCAGACACCGCTAGATACAGAAGCACTCACACCCATCGGTTTCATCCCCACGCTTCACCTCCACTTTGCCTCCCCTTCACCACCACCGCGGTATGCACGTTCGGACGTTCAGCTTCCTCTCACTCGTCCATTCTTCCATATTTGTCCAAAGATTGTTCCTCGTTCCTCGTTCCTCGTTGATGCTTCTATATTCTTTGCTTACTCATTCACCTTCTTTCCTTACATTCACTGTACCCCATCCGAAACCCTACACAACCACCACTACCGTTCGGATCTGCGGTGTCGTATGGTGAGCGTCGGGGAAGGGAACGGCGTAAAACGACTTTGTAGATTTGTTGATTGGGAAGGAGGGTTGAGTACGGGGTACGGGGTATGGCAGCTACTTTGGAAGGAGGCGTGGATGCGGATGTGGTTCAACCTGTGACGTTGAGGTAGAGACTTGGAGCGCCGAACGGAAGACCCAGACCCGCGGCACCTCACGCTGCACTCGACTCTAATACTGGTACAAATGTAACTCGAGGGGCAGAATTGGAAATCACATTGCCACGGTGCTTACGCCTGCGCCTATGGATGTAAAGGAGCTTTGGTGTTTTTGGTTTGCTGAGTTGTTATGATTATGGTACGTCAATAACTGTATTGGTTTCTTGCTGTTAATATTATTTATTCGATGCTCACGCGTACGGTACAGTAGGTGTTGGATGGGAAGGTCTGTAACAAACGATACGCCCCTACAGTATTAGCCAAGTTATGTTGAATTCTCATACGAGGATTTCGATTCAAGACAGTTGGTCTGGAGTTGAGCATCATTATACCCTATGATACCCATTCCGACCGACCGACCAACCGTCCTCCTCCGTGGGCTCTACCCTCTCCTCGGTGTGCATCTACAGAGTTCTATATCATCTATTTCAGACGAAATGTCTGCTGACGGCGCCTCACAAAGCGCACTACTCTCCTTTTCTCAGATTTTCTCAGGAAGGGAGGGATATTCAGTGACAGGAGGAGAATAACGCTAACGACTAACTTACTGTACCACTGTCTGCGTTATCGATTGTCTGCCCCACCTTCCAACGAGTACCCAGAAACGTCTCGTCATTCGTCCAATCCCATACATCCATCTCGCATCTCTATATCGATCGATAGTCAGACACCGTCCTCATCTCACGGAACGTATTCCGCCGGTGCTGCACTTTCGGGCGACCGATGTTGCCATCCAGACTATCCTAGGCAAAACTTGAAACATGGGGCGAGACATTTCATTCTTGTAAGTATCTTATTAACTTTCTGACCGTCAGTGCGCGATTGGATGATACTTCGCTCAACTTTTTCGTCCGCAGGCAGTCTGGATAACATAAAGAGCAAGCATACAGTCCAAGCAGAATGGTATAAGTTCGTCTGAGAGTTCACGAGCTGCTGTGGAATTTAGATCTCGAAATACCGCACAACTTCAACACAGGACGCCATCCCATCTGGCTCATGTCCCCGTCTATCTATCAGTGGGAAGATCGTCGTGAAGACTCTTGATCCATGACCGAGATTCAGGTACATCTTCCACCAGTTTTCTGGAGTTCAGGTGGACGTTACTTAGGAGATCCCTATATAACTGATTTGTTGTAGAATTTTATCAGGTCCAAAATCTTTGCTGAAGTTCGAGACTTCTGCAGTGTTAGCTTGACTACTTATCTACTACGCTACCGGCTTCAGGTAAATATCAAAGTCGTGGTTTTCTAATGATCCGTGCAGAGAATTTCCTAGTAAGACATGGTCCTGCTGCAAACCGTTCGACATAGTTTTTCCATGATAGCTGACGGTGGCTTCGGAACGAAATAATTTGACGTGCAAAGCCCTCTACAATTTCTGACCAACTGGGACTTGACAACACAATGGAGCCTTGCAGGGGTTCGATCGTTCCAGTTGCCCATTCCGAGATTGCGGTGAGAATCTGCAAAATTTGGTCAGCATATCGCGTTTCGTCTATAATCTGAATATTCGCACTAGAGTGGCAGCGCAAGCAGTGCAGGTTTGTATCGCCAAGTCGTCCTTTGGAAGACCCCCCTGTGGAATTGTTGGGCCAAGGAGCAACGCAGCAGTAACCTGTATGAGCACAGGGTCCCCTATCGCTGTGAAATCCTTCGGTTCATCACTGCTATACAAGAACGGGGTAGTCCGATATAATTGTCTAGCTTGAAGCATGGCTGCTTCCTGGGAGAGGGAGGCAAGGCCATACTCCTCTACCATGTGGCTGCGCGCGACCATCATAGCGTAATCGGTGTTCACATACAGCCTTTCGGATAGCGGATTGTTCTGGAATGGCATGTCGGAGGGATACTCTGGCTGGATGCCAATGATGGGCGGCAGAAGGTGGTGAAACGCGTGCATTGCCCGCATGACCAGATCTGCTTCTCAAATGCCGTATACTGAGTGCCGGTGACTTGCTGTAGACTTTCCACAGCATAGTGTTTAGTCGCTGTGCCAGAGCTGTGCTGGGATTGTTCATCAAGAACGGATACCTTATCCACGCGTTGTAGAAGCGAAGAGAAGTGCCTGCGGAGCAACGCTGAGAGTAGAATACGGCAAGCGTTTGCCTCCATCTGTAACCCATCTGATTTCAGTAGATGCTCAACATTTTCGGAGCTCCATCTCCTCGACTTCGACCTTCGACCTGGCTTCCAGAAGATGTAACTTCTGAGTTCCTCGTGCGGTACCCCAGGATATTCCTTCTCGGCAAGGGAAATCTCAACAGGTCGAAAATATTGCCAGGTACAGCAGCAAAGGAAGCATGACTCTGGATGGAAGGAGCCACAAAGAACTGTCGTTGCGAGGTATCAAGCGAAAGGTCGCTGACTGCGAAACTCTGGGGTTGACCAAAGCACCTTGACCATCTATGAGCCTGAGATTACGTGGTAGATGGCCGTCGGCGGCATACCGCAGATCCGTCGTTTGCCAACTTCTAGGGGGACAGAGACTGCCCCAGAGTACAAACAGAGCAGGAACATGCGCAGAAAATTCTGTCCCCGCTCTAAGACGTCTTTTGGCGTCAGATTTCCGGCCGCAATGTCCACTTCGAATGCATGGCGTAACGAGTTGGACAGCGATTGCATGTAGCCACTATCATTGGGCATCTGGAAGGGAGAATCTGCCGCTGCAGAATCGTCAAACGCCTGAAGGTTGATACCCAGAATTTGAGTGCCTATATCCGAAGGGAAAAGACACTTAAAGGTCTCCTCAAACCGCAGGATCTGTTTCGAGGGAAGCTGTCGCAGCGCCTCGTGCTCGAATTTACGCTCCTCGATAAATGCCCAGGATAATGTCAACGAGTCTCCTCGCGAGCTCCATAGGATGCGTGCGGAGGGTTGTTCCTTGTCTACAAACTTCAAAGACTCCGTCCATAATGACATTATGCGCCCATATGTGTAGGATTCGGTATTCCTGTCAACAATGCGACTGTTGTCCTCCATCTGCCTAGCATGGACAATGAGTTCGTACATCGTACAGTTACAACTGAAGAATCACCTGGCATGTAGCTGAAGACGTTGTTGCCATGGAGCGGGAATCGGGCACAACGGTGGTATTGCCGCTCTCGGCGTCACTCAGATCTCCAGGATATTGCTGGAGTTCCAGATCCACGTCGAGTGCTTCAACATCCTGATCCTCCTCCATCTCCTCCTCCTCCTCCATATTCGTCGACAAGGTGCCTGTAGCGGAACATATTGGGCAGATGCACTATCCAGAAAGGCTAGCTGGACCAGTACTGACGGGCCATCCTGATAACTTGGGTGCATGTTGACATGACGCACTTAGCCGACTTCCACTTCTTCTCCGGTGTCAAACACGCGAGCAAAATAGACTGTTCAGTATGTTCGCTATGTTTTCCGAGCATTGTCAGAAGTGAACATATCGGTGAGGAAACTTGAATGAAGACCATTATCGTCAAGAGGTCAAGGCATTTGGGGCTGGAGTTGGTTTGCGTGATGAGGTCCTGGACCATCAGCCGCTGCGTGGCAGTCAAGATAGGACAAAATTTCCCTAATGCTGACAGCTGGGTCTGATCTTTTGAAAGGTTGAGCGCATAATAGCGCAGTGCTATTGCAAACATCTTTGTGAAAACTGACCGGTATGCATGCAGGTTTCGGGAAGAAGGTCACGAAAATATCCGTGATGTCTAGAAAGGCAGTTCAATAATAGAATATACTCAAGATGTACATGCCACAACGTACTTAGGATCTGTCATACGGGTGATGTGTGACCGGAGAGACACGTGTGCGCGAGACACCCTTATTTCAGCCTCTTGAAGGTAAAGATACAATCCAAGGTGAATCTGCGTGAGAATGATCTCAATCCGTTGTGTAAGATCACGTTTTTCCGGCCAAACGTTCATCTTGTGTGATGGTAGTTTCGAAAGGCGGAAAATCGGGTCGAGGTCCTTGATCGCCCAGGAACTGACATGTTCAGCAAAGCCAAACTGCGCCAAATGAGGTGCGCTGGTGTATGTCAAAGTCACAGAGCGCAAGGGTGTTGGATGGTTAAATTTGCCCCAGCTGGACTGCATGGCGATTTTGTAACCAGCGAATTTATTGTCCGTCCATAGTTGTATAGCATAATGCTTTTCTGTGGGGGTAGGTAGAGAAGCTCCAGGATGACGTGTAAGATGAGCCTTCATCGCACTGAGACAGAGTGTGATAGGGCATGTTGAGACTGGGCATCGAACCTGCTCGATAGGATCGGCAAGGCCAGGGATACCCTCTTCTAGACGCAGATCTTGTGAATGTCATGATATAGAGTTTCCGGTGTTTGCCGTACCATGGGACCGACCAAGGC
>QUOL01000039.1:0-27783 GCA_009761415.1 Sarcomyxa edulis
TGCGGGAAGAGTCACTAAGAGAATTGAGGGTGGCAAAGGTTTCAATTTAGAGACTGCAAGAGTCGACGATGGCGATGGCGATGAGCTCTGATCCAGATCGACTTTCTGACGTTTGAGAGGTCTTGGATTTGTATCTTTTTGACGAGGAACATCTGATCGACATGGCGGTAAGAGACAAGAGGCGGTCGTGGGAAATGTCGTCGACGTCGTACAGAACAGCGTCAAGACGAGCTCGTCGCGGTGGTCACAATGTGACTCGACGTGTGTATGTCACGCTGCCACTTTCCTCAACTTGTCCTCAACGGCAAACCAGCAGCAGATTTGAGCCATATTCTCTTCAGCACACCTATTACAAGGCTCAGAAGTGGTAATGGAGCGATTTAAATTGATCAGTCCAGTCTCTCCAGCGTGTTATCAGTAGCACCACGCCGAGTCCAGGAGCTTACAGACGTCAACGCCTCAAGTGGAGTCAACGTGGGATCGTATTTTGGTACAATGGTGAACAAGTCAAGTAGTTACAGATAAGAATAAAAGTAAAGCCTAGTACATAAGTAGTAGCACCGTCTTCGCGCCGAGTGGTAATCAATTATTTCGAATGCCCTTTGAACAGTTTAGATACGGAGACGCGAATTGCACGGACGTGCTGTTTCAATTGTCGACAGATCTGCGAGAGCCTGATAGGCCGGCCTTTTGTATTTGTAGGTTCGGGTGCAGTGCTAGCATTGGGGGTAACGATGAGATATCTTCCAGAAGGATTGTTCGAGCTTGAGCTTGAAATGAGGTCAGTCGACAGGTGAGGAAGGTGTGGTAAGCTCCGTCGTCGGGATGTAGCTTGGTAGTCACGCTCCTCACGTATGACCGGAACGGATTCCCAGGAGCCACGACGGAGAGTGAGACGTGAATCTCTGGGTCCTAAGGGCGTCCATTCAGGATTATAAACGCGATGGGGAGGATCAGACATACGATGATCATGCGTACACGTACGATCAGACCTGGCATCGTTGGGCTGTATTGATTGATCACGCGTTAAAGGAGCAGGAGAGGTGCATGGTTTCAAAAACCCGATGGATCGAGAGCTCATTGGAGACGCGTTCGTTCGGTGTGTTTCGCCCTCGTTGTAGAGCGGTTCGTCCTAAACGAGATGAGATCATGAATCATCTCGGAATGCTCTGGAAAACGCGTGTTCAGTCTGGACAAAAGGTACAAGAACGGGATTGACACACGATCGAATTCAGCATTATCTTCACGCTTTACATTCCTGCGTTCTGGTTCAGGAGTAATTGCATATGAAGTCGCCATCTGGAGGCTTTCACGAGGCAGATCATACAGCGATCTTGCACGTAGCGGAGAATTAGTTCTCCACGGTAATGTTTCCTCGTGTCTCCCGACGTCAGCTTGCAGCTCCCTGGAATTCAGGCATAAGCGCCGCGGGCTGGTAAAAGCATCGTTTTAGTAGAGATCAACTACACACACGATATGTCTTACGATAGAATTCAGCGCTATAGCTACGCTTCATCCGAATTTCCCTTGAAGAAATTGGATGTGCTTCCAGTCCGGCATTGTTACGCTGCAGAAGACTGGGTTCTGATTCAATGCTATTGGCCGCAGAGCTCGGCGTCCTAGAAAAATGAAGGGCTTGGCTGAGACGAGACGTGTCGGACATCGCGGTATTCAGATCCATATGGATCTTCAGTCTCGTCGTCTTGATTCAGGATATGACCCACATCTACTGGACTTCCTCGAGAATATACGAACATAATTCTCTGGGTCTTCTGCAATCCTTTGGTCATCACAAATAGCAATCAGATTACAAGAACTTGACCTACGATAGGCCTCACGGTCAAGCTGGGTGCTGTCTAGTTGACGGTGTGCCTGCTCAGCGACAGACATAGGATCCAATATCGAGGGATGTTCAGGTATTTTCTGGCTCGGAATGTCTTGATCCAACCTTTCCAACTCTTTACTCAAGAACTGGCGGACTTGTTCGGGGCCAGGGCGCTCTTCGGGTGTCTTTGCCCAGCACTTCTGGATGAAGTCCCAATACATGTCGTTCAGCATCGAAGCTTCCGGTTCTTGAGGTCGAACAGGACGTGTCCTTTATACACTGCGACAATGACCTGGAAGTCGTCCTTAGGGTAGTAAGGAATTTTTCCAGATAATGTCTGTCAAAAGATATCAGCCAGGGTCCGTTGACAGTCGTTCACAACGGACCTGAAGAATTAGGCTGCCAAGAGAGTATACATCACTAAATCTAGTCGTTGTCGATTTGCCTTGACTATAGTCTTCACTGTAAAACTTCTGGTGCACTCCATCGAAGGTTCCGCGTATACTCGAAGCCAGATACGATGTTTCCCAGGAATTCCGGCACGATGATGGACAACCCAAAATCACTTAGAAGAGCGTTCCCGTTCCTATCGATGAGGATGTTGGCCTGTAAACTTGACCGTTATTGCTGATCCATTGGACATCAAAATGATATGCATACCCCACTCAAAGTCCCCATGTATGACGTCGCGTGAATGCACTGGTTACATATTCTTTAGTCAACGGGTTTTTGGCGCGTAGACCAGAAATACTGACGGTAGACCAAGCCAGTGCTGGCACCACGCAGCTACAGCCATATCCCGCAGATTAACCAGATTGGAGATAAGCAGTTGAAAAGTGGCGCTCACGATTTCGAGTCGTTCAGACAAAGGAAGACCTTGCCCACGATTCTCGAGGTAAGTATTGAGGTTTCCGTTTTCGGCCCACGGAGAGACTAAAGATGGATATGATCCAAACCCCGATGTTGTCCCGAGGAGCTCAAGGACATTCTCGTGGCGCAGACTGCGCCAAACGAGCACCTCTCGACGCAATTTCTGCAAAGGCATACTTGAAAGTCAATTCATATGAGTACAATTCAGGGTTCGAGATTACCTTGGCGATTCTTTTCCATTCTTTTTGAGTGTTCGGATTAAGGCGAATAACCTTGATAGCAACCCTATGATTTCGAATGTAAGAAACTGACGCCAGTGAATGTCAGACTCTAAATGCACACGAGCCTTGAGAGTTTCTGATCCAGAGCGCCATTTACCTTCATAGACGTCACCGAACGCGCCCTGAGCAACAGGATATTCACTTCGTTCGACGATGTGACCCATACTGTGTTCCTCTAAATCGAGACCCGTAGAAAGGTTGTCACGATTGAATGGCAGTAAAGCAGCGATTTGTCTGTGCGATAAGTCCGCCTCGCGAGTATTCTCAGAATTTTCTGGTGGTTTGAGAAGCGCTTGCTGAGCACAACTATCATCAAGATAGGGATCAAACTTACGATCGGGTTTATGCCTAACCAGAGCGATGGAAGAGAAATCGGCCCTCCATAATGCATATTCCTGTCGTATAGACTCTGCTCCCTGAACCGAATGTGAAGCTTGAGTAGCCGTGTCTGGGTCTTTCTTTACTCGGGACATCAATTCTGCATGCGGTATGAATGTACATACCATAGATTCCGGCAATGTCTGCGCTATTGATACGCCTTGATGAAGTATTTCGTGATCGAATGGGATAAAAGGTCCTATCTGTACGTCCAATTATCAGTGCTCATAATTAGGCTTGGGGAACCAGACATACAATAGGCCTGACGATCGTAATCGATGTTATTGCTACGTACTCGATGAATGGGAACGGGCGCTAGTCGCATTCAGAGTGGGATATGTATGATCGAGAGAATTGGAACACGCATACCAAAGTCCTCGTTGACACCATCTGAGTAAGAAGTATGGTTTTGAAAAGACTCGCCATAACCCAAAATTGAGCCTCCGAGTCGGGTGTCGTCATATAGGCCAAGGGAATCATTCGAGTCTACGGTGGGTTTCCAATGATTCTGGTTCCTGCCGCGGTCGACTCTTCCATCAACAAGGCGGGATACCTGAGTTCCCCGAACACTGTTTATCCAATTTTCACGGAAGTCATGAGAGGTTTTCAACAGCGGCCCCGACATGATGACGGGGGATAGCGGGGAAATGGGGTGGTTCCTTAATTTCTGAGAGAAGACTCTTTGGTTTTATAACCCGGCGCTCATCAACTTCCGTACAGAACCTAAATCCGTGCTATATATGACTATCATCAATTGTGGGCGAAATGTCGGACTGACCACAGCCGAATACAAATCCAGAAGTCAAGATGCGATGCGACAGGAGTCTCGCATCCAAGAGGTATTCATCCGTTGTCCGTTGGTGTTGAAAATATCAATTTATCTACAGGCGGTACTGGAGACGTCAGCATCACCAGGCACGCAGACAGATTGTTGATTCGACTCACAAATTATGCAATTTTCGCTCGATAGGACTCAACAGCGACGCAGTTGTGCGAGCACTGTTCGAACGATTGCAATCTTACCACAGTGCAGACAATCCATCGTGAGATATAGTACCGACCCGTGCTTATGCCTTTAGGCGCCTAGATATGACCAGAATCCATGGCGTACAGTGATCGACCTTTCCTGTAGAGGAACGAGATACACATGGAAGGTCGACAAGAAAAGATCCGACGACCCAAAATTATCAGGATACGGGCCATGGGATCAAAACCTTGACGGACTCTAAAAAAACCATGAGTATGGAGATAGTATACCCCGAGAACGTTCGCATTGCTACATCACCTTGTATTTCAAAAGCCATCCGTCGCACGTCTGGAGGGAATGGGTTCTGCTGGTGCAGCATGCATAGCGACGAAACGAGCCAACTAGTTGCTGGATTGAGTTCGAGTATTTCGTTGAGGCCGAAGAAGGATGATAAAGGGGTAAGTCGGGAAATAGAAGGGCGAAGAGTCCATCTTCGTCCACTTGACCATCCTGCCATCCATCCTATGGCACAAGACAGTAAGATTAGCATTTTGCAACGTAGGGAAGGGATTCATTCACTCCGTTTTCTGCAAAGTGTCGCAAGGGGGGCATCTGGAAAAGTCTTTTTGACCTATAGAAACCGGCGTTCTAGATAGCAGTGTTGTTACTAACCGGTTAGATCCGAATTGACTGACTTGGGTTGGATGGGTTACAGCTAACAAGGAATCGATAGACTCGTTTTTGCGAAATTCCGCTCAGGAACTTTGTTTACGATAGGGTAGGGTACAAATAAACGACTCCATTCGGGCTTCTCAGAGAATGACTCAAGCTCAGCAACTCGGAGGAGAGCTTTGGTGCAAAGCATCAGGATAGCTCATGTTATGCTTGGATAAGATGTGTGCACTGTCAAGAGTATGTACGGACGGCTGGGTATGCCAGAAATTGCTGCTGCACTCCTCTCGGGACAGATCAGGACAGATCGATCTGGCCCAAAATGGTCTAGTTTTATTTGTACCCCACCCTATCGTAAACAAAGTTGCTGAGTGGAATTTCGTGAAAACAAGTCTATCGATTCCTTGTTAGCTGTATAACCGTCAGTCAATTCAAAGTTGCAAAAGTCGGGGGTTAGTAGGGTTAGTCGGAGTTGTCGGAGTTGCGTGACACACGGCCGGACTTTCCATTTTGAGACCGTAAATTTCATAACGATAGTCTGCTACGACAGCCTGCCGCCTCAAGTCCGATGTCGCCGGCCAATGAGATTGTCTTTAGCACCGACTGAGTTGTGGCTGAGTTGGAATCTAGCGTAAATATACGACGTTGTCGCACCATGATATGGTTTTTGTAACGGGTTACGGGCACATACCCTACTACTATAGACTTACTCTTCAGTTCCTAGCATTAGCTAGGCTTACCTACATTTTTCGTTCCATATTCTTGAAGTGGCAGAGTTGTTTACAGTTATTTGGATCACAAGCTGTAGTTACCACATCTCTGTACTTCATAGAATCTTATCTTCTACTACATCAAACAAACACCCCAATAAGCCTTTAGCATCTCATCTTGACTGATAGAGTATACTAGTGGGCTCGGGGCTACTTTGATATCCATTCCGCGTCTGCCAGGAGGTGTATAACCCTGCCTGGCATCCGCGATCCTCTTATCTCTTCTTATCTGATCGACTCTCAGTACTCAAAAGAGTACACCATTCTACGCTCTTCCGACTCGCCAGTTTATTGTACGAAAAGGACTCAATAATCGACTCACCCTATTCCCAGGGTCGTTACAATGGTGGACAAATCCGGACTTCGTTTCAACCTGGCCGGTCGCACGAGAGCCTTCTCTCCATCTAACATGGAGAACCCTATACTAGAATTGTGGTGCCAATATCACAAACCCTTTATCGATGAGTTTTCAATATCTGATATTGTTCTCGGACTTTCCGAGCTCGCTTTGGCGGAATCCCGAGATACGGTGACTAATCTCGGAAATTTCACGCTTTCTCTACACCCTCTCCTGCTTGCAGAGGTGGAGGAAGTTCTCGACATCTTTCAACTCTTCCTAGACCAAGTCGCTTACCTCCTTTCGAGGCCGCGTATCGCTATCTATCCTTATCCGATTATTCGATCCGTTTTCCGAAATGCAAACACCTTTCAAGATATTCAGACAGCCTGGGATATACTTGGACGGCGAATGCTGGCAGCAGAGGCTTGGTTCAAGCTTCGAGTCATACCTTTCTCACATCCCGTGGACGACCACGAGAGGTCGTGCAAACCCCAAAGCTTCGAGGCTCCCCGAAACACTGGCGCTCCAACTTCCCGGGTCACAGCAGGAAGGTCCAACACGCTCACGGATTGCCTGGGCGTGTCTTCTTGCAGACATACTTCACATGTCACGGATTGCCTGGCGTGTGAAGTACCGGAGATTGAAGATAAGCCAGCGTCTCAAGGCCTTGCGCACGTCACCTCAGCTGTCGCCGTACCAATACAAGCTACGTCGAATGCGCTATCGCCCCTGCTATTAGGAACGCTAAAGTTTCCTCACGCGTCGCCGCCGATGCTCCTGCTTCAAGATCTTCCGCGATCGTCAAGACCGGAGGCAGAAGAGGGACAGGATCTGACTTGGAATTTGGCTTGCGATACCACGTCTCGTGGATTAGAATTAGTGGGATTCGACGACGGTAGCGAAGAGGTACGTAGCCTTTTTCCTCGAGGTGTTTACACAGTCGAGAGTTCGTTCGGACCTATGTTTCTTATCCGGGAATAGGGCGCCCTATTCCACTAACCCCGAGGTCATTTCAAGGCAAAACGGACGAAAAAGGTGACGGAATAGGGTGTTTTGTGACGGAATAGGGTGTTCGGTCACGGAATAGGGCGTCCTGTGACGGAATAGGGCGTTCTTTGACACAACAGTAGGAGCCAGAGCATTTTCCAAATAAGACACTGGCTTGTTATTTGGAACATCCAAGAATGCAAAAGCGACTACCAAGACGTGTCTGAGAGAGACAAGTAAAAATCAGGGATCAAAGAGGGAACCAGAGCATTTTTCTTAGGGTTAGGGTTAGGGTTAGGGTTAGGATTAGTGGGGGTTAGGGTTAGGGTTAGGGTTAGGGTTAGGGTTAGGGTGGTTCAGAAGTCTGCTCCTGTTGAGAGTAGTATGTAAAGGGAACTAAGTAGAAAACGAGGTCTTCTGGGGAAGAAGGCCTTTCAACTCGTTTCGCCTTTATAGGCTCGTCAGTTCTACTGTAGTAATATCTAATGTGTAATGTACGGAGAAATCAGTCAGCCGATTTCTAATAATATTGTGTCGTTATGGCGTGATATGGCGCGATCGACCATGTGATAGGTCAGTTGACGTTGTCATCCGTCGGATCATGGGAATATTTCTAAACTTAGCTGGCCTAGACTGGGTCTGGACCGTCTTGGCGTCCTTGGCGTCACGTGACCGGACCGGCTCCGGGGTGAAGACCTAAACACATGGTTAACCCCAGGTTAGGGTTAGGAGTTAGGGGTTAGTGTTAGGGTTAGCGTTAGGGTTAGCTAGTTTAGGATCATGTAATAAATATTAGCATTCTAAACGACGTTCCGATTAAGGAACAGTACGTACGGTTAGGGTTAGTGTTGGGGTTAGCAGCATTCCTGGGCGGCCTAGGTTAATACCGTCTGCGCGGGTAGCAGACACCGAAGTACTTACAATATTGTACATATGCGAGAGAAAAACTCGAAAAAACGACAAAGGAGGTCAACCGTCATGGCATTCGGCGGGCGGTAACAAAACCAGCCAGGCCGAAACAACTCCAGCGATATTTGCTCAATCGTAACGTTTTCTCTTGACAAGGAACGTATTTGGGTCTATGCGGTCCGGGGACCTCGATCTGCGATGTATACGAATAGTGTTTTCATCGTCCTCCATTTCGACATCCTGTGTGATGTCAGCAATAGTTTCCAAATCCTGGGTAACGTGTTCCTCTAGTTTACTGATGACTAATTTTTTCCAAACAGACGTAAGGTCGAATAGGTTGCGAGTGCGTTTACGACTAACAATCATTCTTCGGTTTAACATATTTATTTTGCGCATGTCCGGCATCGGATACGAACCCGAAGGAGACCAGATTTCGCTCCTCAAGGAGTCTGGCGCTTCCGACAGGGACGCATCTTTAAACGAAAATGCGGGATAAGGGAGACGATAATCTCCCGTCTCGGCACGACCCATCCAGGTCCGCCAATAGTTAAACATAGTGTCACCAAGTTCTTTCGCGTTGAAGTAATTCCATGCCGTGTTGAATTCGGACTTAAGCACAAGAACATCCGCGTGCTCACGTTTAGTCTCGTTCAAACGTTTATTCCATCGTTCTGTGAAATTTGCCTTAAGCCAGGCGTCAACGACGTGTTCCGGATAGCCGCGCTTTACATAAAGGGCTACTAACCCCTTCATGGCTTCGAAGTAGTGCGATTTAACACTGCTCAGCGTGGCCAGCCGCGACATCTCACCGATAAACGTCCCTCTCCGGTATCCCGCGCCCCGGCCCCGCCCCCACGGAACCGTTCCCGGCCGGGTCCCGACCCGAAACCCCCCCTGCGGCCCTCCCTCGTCCGCCGCGCGTTAGACCGGGGCCGGTCTTCTGCCGGGGTGCATCCCGTCGAGCACACGGGGGGAAAAAAAATTTAAAACCCAAAAAAAAAAAAAAAAAAAGGCCACGAGTGAGAATCGAACCCTAGACCGTGCATTTACACCGGAACCGAACTTTTGGCCCCCCCAACACTTGCATCTGGGAAAAACACCTTTGTCTTGACGTGACTTGAGAGAGAGCTTAGACATTAGCCAGGTTGTTCCAAGGTGCAAGAAAACGTCTCAGCATGTCAGGCCAACTTGACGGATATTTGGAATCTCAGGTCATGTGAATGCAGCACTTTAAGATACTTCTGGCCCAAGATAGACAATGTCCATCTATACAATATGATGGGGAATGATGAATGTGTAAAAAAAAGCAACCAAGTACATGCATGTAAAATTTGGAAAAAACTTTGCGAGCAACAAGAATCGAACTCGGAACCTCAGCATTGCTCGCCGAAATGCCCGAAAGATCACGACGCTCGACCACTACACTAAAGAACCTTACAGTATTATTTGCTGCAATGCACTATGTACCAGACGCAGACTCAAGCTCCCAGTAACATGAAAAGGTGCTTTCATGTTACCGAACTGGGTCTTATTAACAAGCAACCTACAAGACGCGTTCAAACTTTTTGGACTTGGAGAAATCCGCTCTCATTGTGACGTGACATCACACTGTCACCGCGTTTTCAACTTTGCTGCCAGCGCGTCGTCTTTCTTATTTCCTCCTCCCTTTTGCTTCCTCCATTTCTACAGATCAGGATCTGAATGGAGATATATCACACCCAACACACCCGGTGTTGATCTGAAGAGCATCTGGTGTGCAGCTATGCACTGCTGGGTAGAAGGATGAGAAGCTCTTATCCTAGGCGGGTGGCTGGGATGAAGCGATGAAGCCCAGGCCGGCTCTTCTGCTTATTTAGGAAGGTGTGACATATTTACCTCCGTGTCGCGTTTTTTTTGAAACAGCCTTACAATTATGAAAACAGCTGTAAGGAGCCGCTTTTATCCAAGGTCTTTGACGATTGTAAAAACAATGCCACTGGCAAGAATCGAACCCTGAACCGTATATAGATTCATCAGGAAAACGTAACACGTCTGAAAATGTTACCAACTAAGCTATAGAGGAATATAGATTTATTATATTTATTGCAATATTTAACACTCCCAAAGCACCTGTGCCTATGCTGTTTTAGCTGGAGCTGTGATATTAGATCATCCAGTCCTGCCTGGTGTAACGAAAGGACATGATGACTTTTCCAAATATATAGGTGGGAAGCTCTAGTGGTAATCTTTAGCCTAAACCCCTTAACACTAGCCATAGTATGCCGACACCAAACACGCTTACTCCAGCCATGGGAAAGGCCATGCCATTCATAATGATTAATAATCCAAATAAAAGTGTCAGCAGCAAGAATTGAACCTGTGACCATCACATATTATATAACCATACTTTCTAATTATACTTTCTGACACTATACCAACTAAGCTATGAAAGCTTAAATAGAAATTATAATACAGTGAAATAAGTACCCATTTGAGAATTTGTTTTATTATCAATAAATTCAATATTAAATGAGTTTCCTCTTGCCTAACCCTAACTTAACTTTAGTGATCAAATATGTGTGTAATAATTACATAATAAGGTTTCTTCCATTGTGTTTTATTCCAGGACCTTTGTGTGGGAAGATTCATGCTTAATCCTAGTTAACATTTTATTTGATAGAGAAATGAGTGAAATAAGTTTGCAGAATGGTGTATATATGACAATTTATGTAATATATGGTTTAGGGTTCAATTCTTGCCAGTTGCATTCTTTTACAATCGTAAAGGACCTTAGGCAAAAGCTCCTAGCTACAGTCATGGTGAGGTGGGTGCACTGCCACCTTTTGCTCTGGGGGAAAAAAAATTGGGTCTTTGAAGAAGAGATAAGCCAAATAGTACGGAGCTACATCCCCATACATACCTGGAGTTTCATACATATTGGAGAGTTGGTTTTGACGTGCAAAGCAGGGCTCCGAGATCTAGATTTTCAAAAAATTGAGATTTATATGGGATTTATACCGGGTTTTGCCCCATATATATATGCATTGGGAATATATTTGTTCCCAATTAGAAAGACATGTTTATCTGAGTATATCTACTGAATCTTCTCGAATCCAACATATTCCACATTCCCGGGCAGCTTAGAGGGTCTCAGTCATCATATCTCAGTTTTTTTTTTTTGTATGTTTTTGTATTTTTTTCTCTATTTCTTCTTCAGTTTTTCCTTTCTTGCATTTGAAGGTGGATTGTATCATATGATATGTTGGTTTTTCGAAAGTGGCTAGACGGTTTTTCTTTTATTTGGGCATCGTAAATTGCACAATGTGCCTCCGCCGTCAAGCAAGTGGCCCGTTCACAAAGAAAATAAACAAATAAAAGGTTAGCATAGCAGGGGGCTGTTTAGGGGGTTTCTAAAAAGCCGTGAAGTATTCACCTTACAAGAAAAGATATATTAGAATTGTATTGTAACCACAGTGAAGATCGAGGATGTATAAAGAGGCAGGAGCAAGCAAAAAAGTGCAAGAACTGTGAATTTTGCAATATGGTCAACAATGTACAAGATGCAAAAAATATTCATGGCGAGAAGATATCAAGAAGAATGAGGTGGTAAAGTACTGTATTAAACGGAACATTCTCGACGGGGTTTCCCTTGAAAAATCTAGGAAATTCATTCAGAAAAGTCAGCTTTCCAGGTCATCTAGCAGCATTATAAAATCTGACATGGTATATCCAGATATTTTGAACTTCTCGGGATCCATTGTGATTTTGTTTCAAAGATGACTGCCCCGAGTATAGAAGCTGCACGGCTTGCACTGACTGACTATGTGTCATAATCAGACCACCTCCCAATACAGGGAATGACTATAAGGACCCACATTTTGATTTTCTTCACGAGGTGCAAATGGGACGCGGTGGATAGACAAGTATTGCAGTCTCATTCACGTGATGCCAAGGACACCGACCCGGTCTTGCCAGCTATGTTTAGAAAAATATTTTCATGATCCGACAAATGACAATGTCAACAGGAAAAGTCACTTGTCTCTCACATGCTCTGAGAGAACCAAAAGCTTCCCCAAGCATTCCAGAGCATCTCAGGGGTATTTTAGGAGCTCTGAATGCTCTGAGAGACTCTGAGAAGCTCTGAGAGTTGTTTGAGAGCTTTCTGAGATGCCTTAGGAATAAGTAGTTTCCTAGAGTACCTCAGACACCCTGGGATGCTCTGACATACCATTGAAAAAGGATGTAAAATAGAGTAAAAAACAGGTTTCGGATGACTAGGACATTGAAGAAAATAAATGCATTCAGCAAGGATCAAACTCGGACCCTTCACCTAAAGGACACAGAACCTCGGAAACTAACAACTTAACCAATAGTCTACAAGACCATGTACATGTCAGTCTCCTACCCAGCCACACATTACGAGGTTCAAAATGAGATTCACGCGATGTAAAATCCGAGAATTTGAGTGAGACCAATTATCAGTTGGATAGCACGGACCGGATTTCAAACTCCCCACACTCTTATTTTTTTTGAACCTCTCCACGGCGGCTGGCATATAATACAAGTAAACACGTTCTCAGCACCACCTCAACGCGTCGCATTTTTGTACCTACCTACTCTTTGTACTGCTTCAATGGCATCTCGCGACCAACTTAATGCTGTTATTGCAGCTCTTGAGCACTATGACTTAGCTGCATCTAATTTCATCCTGTCTCTACTTAAAAATTCGCATTACCAAGAGCAAGCTTGCCTCAAAGACCTTCTCGAACACTCCGGAGAGTTACTGTCCGCATTTCTACAACATCCCAAGACATCAGACTCCACTCTTGCATGGGCCAACAATATAATAAAGAAGAAATATGCCGAGGCCATCAAGAAATTAGCAAAGACCGAGAATGGATGGCACTTTAGTGCCCTTTGTGCTTCTGCAAAGCAATTGCAGGAATTCCGCATCGAAGAAATGGCAGAACTAGAAGGAAATCAGCCACTGAACGTCGGGCTGCACTCATTACCATTGCAATGTTGCATTGCCTCCGTATTTTCCAGGCAGCTTTACTGATTGATTCTCTGTAGAAAAAAGTTGTGATAATCAGTCTGATGATGCAGAGCACGACTCAAAAATGTAACACTTTCAAAAGTATCTTCGGCATCTTCCTGCATGCTTCAAATACCCTGGAGAAAGTCATCGAAGCCCTCGCACACATAGGGATTTCAATCTTGATTCAAGCTATCCACAACACAATCTGCTCACTATCGCGCTGTGAGGATGCCAGCATCCCCAGCCAAGGAATCAACAACTATACAACAACCTACTCTTATGCGACTCCCCAGACATAGCTAACTACAGAGATATTGGTGATATTACCACAAACGACTTGCTTTTCGAATGTCCGGACACTGAAAGACACCAAGTACCCGCGACTTGACGGTTTCTCCCCGAAAGCGGCCTCTTCATCCACTCACAAAACGCTAACCCGCCTTCGGTCACGTCTCAGAACGTTTTGGAATACCTGAAATCACACACGAACAACTTCTCCGAAGGAAATCTACCGCCAGAACCCAATTCCCTATCGTCGTTTCACCTGACCGAAAGCCCAATGTACTCGATCACCTCTCCGCAGCCCCCTAGATCCTTCGGACAGATCCCAAATCGTTTCAGCAGGCTCCCTTTCATCTCTAGAAGACCTCATCGAGAGATACTTCACCGACAAAACATTGCCACCAGTCGACATACCGCCAACGTGATGCTTGCTGCCCTGAGCTGTTCTTCCTATCAAATCGGACATATTCCCTTTACATTGCAATCTCAATTCACACCTTTCCATGCATCTGGACGCCTCGTTAAGGCCTCCGTTCACCCTGACCAAGTGGTGCTACGGAATATGCTTCCCTCTGTGTTTATCACATGACACAGCACTTGTAAGCGAGGTATCGCCCGCTAAAGACACTACAGGTCTCCGCCTAGCAACCCACATCAAATTCACTCTTCTCGGACAACTTTGGCCGTCGCATCTTGGAAAAATCTATCGGAAGCTCCCTATCATCCTGCTCACTCGGACATGTTTCATCCCTTCACAAATTCACCTTGCAACACTTTCAGAAAACACCTCAGGCCTTAACCTTTCACACTGAGCGAGGTTCGGACACATCAAAATCAATACCGGATCTGTTTCATCATTACAGATCTCGGGGACCTTGGGATGACACTCGGGGTGAAGAATTAGGCAAGGACAGGGAAGGAATTCATATATAAAGTAGGATAGGACATGGAGAACGGGAGATAGAACAAGTGTGGACAAGAACCATAGAGACATACCCAAATCGACCACCCACCCAGTCACTCTCTATAGGAATTCTATCTCTTTCTCATACTCCTGAAACCGAGACCAAGAACGATTACAGGAGTCGGTCAAACAAGAAGAAAAGGACTCGATTCAGTCGGCAGTACCACTCTCGGACGAAGGAAGCTCTCCGAAACTAGTTCAGAGCTGTCCGAAACCCTCGATAGCTCTCCGAAGACATTTTATAGCTATACAAAGCATCGGTCAGCTCCCCGAAAGCTGTCCGAGGCCTTTGTTGGTTCTCCAAGAACGAACTTATAGCTGTCCGAAGCCATCGATAGCTCTCCGAAGACGTTTTATAGCTGACCAAAGCATCGGTCAGCTCTCCGATAGCTGTCCGAGGCCTTTGTTGGCTGTCCGAGAACAAACCTATAGCTGTCCGAAGCCTCTATTGGCCCACCGAGAACGAACCTATAGCAGTCCGAAGCTTTCCTTACACCTCATCATCTCATATCCACCTCGCCACCGTTTTACACACACATTATTCAAATACAAGTCACTGGGCATTAGGATTTCTCGCTACGTAAAATCCCCTCCGAGAAAACGTCACCTTACCCCCCTAGAGGCGAACTACAGTTAGGAGTCTAGCACATCTACTCCTAGCGCCGCAGTCCTCACCACACCAATGTCTCAATGTTCACATCACCACTGCAGTCCATGGCCCGCAATGGAGCGCCGTTCATATGGCGCTCTGTACACACTCACTGCCTGGAAGGTATAAAGCAGTTGGCGTCTTGGACGCCCATATTGCGGCCCGTGGATATCCGGATAGACGAACGCATATGGCTTATATGGAGCCATGGTGGTAATATATAGTCTAATAGTCCTGGCTGTAGCCAGTGGAAATTATTCATTAAGCATGGCTGTAGCCAACCCTGTGGCTGTGCACACTTCCAAGAGGTCCAGCACCCGATTTTCCCTCAGCTTTGTCAGCCAAAGTCCGGGACCTCTACCCAGGCCTTACACATGTACAAATAGAAGACCATGAATATAATAATAATAATATTCGGGCAGGTAGGCTTCCTGTACAAAATGAATTCTATTAATGGCTCTTCTTTGTTGGCTCGTTCCGATCGGATCCAGCTAGCCACGCCGCCGATTTGGACCTCTGGCTAAGTCTGACTTGGCCAGCCAGCGCTCAATCTCCCTAGTCTGTCTGGGACAGAATGTAGCGGATGGGCTCTGCTCGGGGTCTCATAATAGCATTCAAATCCATCTCGGGCAACCCTGACTTGGCCAAACCTCAGAAACTATCCATTGGCTAGGTTTGGGGAAGGGGATAGCAGTCGGTCCAATATGCAATAGATTTGTGGCATTTGTGGCGCACTGGCTAAGTTGGACTTGGCCAAGCATCAAAATCTAGTCTCTGGCTAACTTTTATGGCATTAGATCTACGCCAATAATGATAGCCCTTCTTCGGCACATTCCGATCGGATTCAGCTAGCCACGCCGCCGATTTGGGCCTCTGGCTAAGTCTGGGTTGGCTGTCAGCTCCGAGATTTCCGTGGTGAGTAAAGAGCACTATGCTGAAAATATTCTAAGTCCAAATTTTCGATCCTCGCACTAAGTCTTTCTGTTATTCCTCTCCGTTCAATGATATAGCATGCATACGATGTTATATAGATATATACAAGTGCTTTACATCAATTTTCGAACCTTCCAAGCAAGGATACCCTGAAGCACCCAACCTACATCAATGACAGCCTCTTCCCAATCAAGAACAGGGCCTGTGACCTTCACCCCGTCGACTTTGCCCTGGACCGAACATCCCCACCAATAAAGGCAGGCAACAACCCCAAGGAATCCGTTGGCTCCAGGACAGTCCAGCGTATCCCACTCGTCACCATACTCCTCCACCTCCGAAGGCCAGTCAGATGAGTTGTTGAGGCGACACCATTTCGGCTGTAACGAGATCCACCATGCACGCCATGTCTTTCCAAACGAGATTGTATCAGTGACTAACGTCGACGCACCACTGCGGCCCCGTCCATCCACGATCCAAACTGTAAGTTGTGCCGGTCTTCCAACTTTCGGGAATCCGCGTTTTCCGTTCTTGAACCCGTTGCAAACTTCGAGACTAATAAGTAGGCTCAATAGCCCGCGGAAGGGTTTCCCCAGATCGTTGACCATCAATAGCGCTACCGGCAGCTTCAGCCAATTAGGTGCATTATCGGGTACCTCGGTGTCGATATCTTCCCCAGCAGAATTTTTGTCGCGACTGTCGAGATGTGGCCTGCTACTGGAGGGCGGGTTGCGAACATCCTCGCCAGGGGAAGATGATGTTTCACCGTCGACGGCGGTGGAATCACTGACGTTCGGAGGGGGGACGCTGACACCATCACTGGCAGGAGCATTTTCGACGTTGGGAGCAGAAGATACCTCGGCATCTGAGGTTTCAGGGTCGATAGTCGTGCCAGAGTCCACCCCAAAGTTGCGAACATCAGATGGTGGAGGGGTTTCAGAACTGAGGGATGAATGATTTCCAATTTCTACACGAGGGTCGCGAACACCAGGACGAGAGTTGGGAGAGCCAGGGACTGCATGATTGCCAGAGGCAAGACGAGGGATGCGAACGTCGGAAGAAGCGGGCTCGTCAATGGGCGCGGATGCACGGGTTCCACGGGTCGAACAAGAGGTGCGAACATCAGGAGAGGGGCTCCTTGACGTCGTCTGAATGCCTTCAGCGCCTGTATCCACGTCCATACCTGTGACATCTATTCCTCCCACTACAGTCTCAACCTCGCCCTGCGACCGATCGCCGTTGTTGTGCGGTCCACCCATAGTATCCACTGGCTCGCCCATCTCGTCTCCTTGGTTTTCAGGTGTGTCCCCGTCGTTCAGTAACATCGCGTCGTCTCCGTTCGCGCCTGAGCCCATCTCTTCCCCATCTTCCATGGATTGTGGGTTCTTCGAGCCCCGTGTAGACCGCCTTAACGGTTCTATCGGTGCAGTTGCTTGCTTCCTCCTTGGCTTTGGCCTTGGCGGCGCAGCGTCTTCCGAGACGTTTCTCTTGCCAGATATAATGTCGGCAGCGTGCCTAATGTCGAGTTCGTCCAGAAGCAGCTGGTTCCTCGCTAGATTCGCGTTTCTGATCCTTTCGTACTCAGATATTGCGGGTTTAGGTTGGGGAGTACTCTGGGAGGGGATAGCGTGGGACGTTGAGGCTTGGGATGTGGATTTGGATTTCTTCGTCGCCGTTGTCTTCACAATTGCGACGGTGGTGCTCTTGGTCGTCATTTTCCTCCCTGTTCCAGCGTCAGCCTTGTCTCCCGCCTGCATCCGCCTTCTCTTCTTCGATCTCATCTTTGCCGCCTCCTCTTCGCTATCGACCGCGTCGTCGTCGTCATCGTCATCGTCGGATGACGATTTGCCATCCGAATCGCTATCGTCCAGCACTACATCATCGTCCTGTCCGTCCACATCCATGCGGTATTTTGCTTGCAGCAATGGGTCGTCTAGAGGCAATGCTGCCGCAGCTTTGTCTTCTGAAGCTAGATCGCGTTTCGTCAGCCTTGTATCTAGACACCATGCAGAACGGCTGACTTACTGAAGCATGTTTGAAGATATCCTTCGAACAATGCGCTCACGCCCCTTTGGAAGCGTTCAGGCTGCCATCCGGCGAACGTTACAGGATTCGGCGACTTGTTGACTGATCTCGTTATACTGAGCACGTTCACGGATAAGTATCTTCGTTTGATTGATATTTGAACAAAAACTCACGTCAAGGACCCAATTTCCCCCCCTTGGTCTGGCATGCACCCACCGACAAGTACCACCAGATGCATGCCTGTAAAGTCCTTCACTCCTTCGAAGATTGGAGTGAAGAATGCTCCAAGCCGATTGATACATCTAAGGAATTCTTTAATTATTTGAGTTCGAATATACGCGGACTAAACAAGAGCTTACCTTTGTCGGTCTGCTGGTGCTTGCGAGGGCGGGGTAGACATGGCCAATTTATATTCTGCATTCGCCTGGTCACGGTCTGCCTCTGCCTTGGCCACAAACAATGCCTTTCGCTCCTCCGGTAAAGTATCATACAGCTCTTTTGCGATTTTACAACGAAATGCAGTAGTGGGATTCCCACTGATGGAGGGGTTTGCAGCGACGTGTTCTGCCCAGCGTTCCACAACGGTCAAATGGATCTCCTCCTTCTGGCACTCGTGCATATACTGTTGATAGCCCTGGCGACGTTTTTGGGGAGGTGCCTTGATACCGGAGAGCTTGGCCATCAGTAGCGCTAAGGGATCGTCTTTGAAGTTGACGCGTTTGGCCATCGCGATCTTCTTCATCCGCTGCACTCGATACTGGAGCCAACGTCGAATGGCCTGATGGGATTGGCATCGGTCAATACTACTGCTACACATCGAAAGAAAAAAACTCACCTTATTTTTCTGGCGAATATAATCTCCACGCGCGACCTGCTCTTCTGCTGTTAAGTCCTCTACTACAGGGGGTTCGTTGATGTCGTAGACGGGCAGCGGTAAGTCTGGTTCTTCGTCGTCTGAAAGTCTCCAGGAGATGAGGGTATGATATTCGTTGCAGATACGATTGAAATAATCGCGTTCGGCGGTCCACCCAAAGCGCATAGAATCTGCGTACTTCTCAACGTGAGGTAAGAGAATCGTCTCACGACATCCTTCGGCCCACAGCTTCTGATTGCGGCGGTCCTTTTTAGGGATGCGCTTGTACTGTCGTTTCCCCATCAGATTAGACGCCCAAGAGCGCTTATGTACACTTAAGAGTGCTGGAGTCTATCTTCAGTCGTGTCATTTATTGAGATGTACGAGACACTCACGATTGCAACAATATACACCTGACGCTGATCTGAAGGATGACTCTCGGATGCTCCCTTTCGATTCTAGGGCATACTCGGACGATATTGACCACGTGCGCCAATGCTGAGCCTTTGAACTCCGCTCGAAACCCTGATAATCACCTCAGATCAGATAACGACTTTGCTTCAGTCCACGATGGACCTCCTTGTAGCGTACACTAGCGCCATGTCTCTCGACTCCTCTTCCCCACACAAATACTGCACACCCGTGTATTATCCTGGAGCGTCCCCACGGAATTCTCGCTATTACGTTGTGACGTTTGGACGTGTCACTGGGATCTTTCGGAGCTGGTAGTTCTTTTCTTCTATCTTATATTAGCACGATACTGATCTATATCAAGGCTTATTGTCGAACCTCTCGTCCTCGGTTTCTCTGGCAGTTCTCACAAGAAGTTCAGCACTGCAGAGGAGGCGGTTGAGAGATGGCGCGAAAACTATCTCATACATCACGCCAGCGGGAATCACCATCCAGAACTTGCCGAGATTGCAAAAAGGAACGATAAGACTCCTGTTCTGCCTGCTCCTGTTTCTCTCGAGGAACTTCGTAAAGAGGCCATCCGGCGTCAAGTCCGTCCAGCGACACCTCCTCTGACTCCCACCAAACCACCTCCTACTTACGAAACCTCAGCTTTCACCACCCCTTCAACCCCAGTCAAAACCCCGCTACCTGTGTACATCCGTTCTGCTTCACCAACTCCCGTCCGTCGTACGTCTACAAAACCTGCCCGCCATTGCTCACCCCCGGATGTCAATGCACCTTCGCCTGCCCGGGGTGCTCCACCCATGTCAACTCCCACAAGACTATCTTCGTCAGTATCTGGGAAGTCTTGTTTGTCGGCGTCGTCTCCGGTGCAGCCATCGTCAGGCCCAATCAGGGATTCATCGGAGGGAGTCTCTCGTAGCTCCATTCAGCCTACAACACCCCCCAGTTCCATTGCTTCCTCTACTTCTCTGGTTGTTCGACCCCAGAGCAGGCCTGTGGTGCGTAGGCCTCCGAGAAACGTTTATGGGGTGTCTTTTGGGTCGTTCCGTAATGCGATATCCAATAATCGGTGCGTATAACATTCACTCACATTCACTCCCCTACTCATGATCTGGATCTATGGACAGAGAGTCGGCTTATAGCCTGTATACTCTATTTCGTGACGCGCAGTGCCAGCCGGGTTTCCATGTAGGTCCTCTCGAGGAAGTCGTGGCGGACATCACAGCAGGCTGGGAAGACACATTCTTCTCGTTCAATCAGGGCGAGGGCGACGTCCTCACCTATTCGAACTTGTACGTGTCTTGTCTCTCCCTCTTCTTGCGCGTAGATGATACTAATCGTGACCTGTAGCAACCTCGCCCGCGCCAAGTTTGAACAACTCTGCACGTTTTCGGACACCGTCGAAATGTTGCTCGACGAAACGCTCCAAGGTACAGAGAGGCACGAGGAGCACAATTGTGAAGACCACGGCTGGAGAAACTGCCCTGAGGGTGTCAGCATGTAACATTGTTAGACTCATTGTGCAGTAAACACGCCTCGCAGTGCTTTTTTTCCCAATCAAATAGCTACATTTTGTAGCACACATATATACCTTTATCCCATCTCTCCAGAACAAGTTGTCCCACCTTCCCAGGTTCCATTGACCTGCGACGTCATTGATGAAGCAAAGACTTAGACATTGAGCACAGTTGTGTAAGTAAAACATGAGATTCTGCGAAGGTAGGGGCTGTAGAACAGCTTCGCGACCCAGTCCAATAACATGTAGTCCAGCTTTCGGATTGGTCCCGAGCACGACACATATCCTCAGTGAAGTTACATTCAACCATCTTCTTCTTTCTCATTCTTGCCGAAGCACAACACGCCGTGCTCAACGCGTTCGTACACCACCCCTCCCTATACCATACGGCGCAACCAACTCGTGGTACCGATAACTGTCGCACCCAACGAAATGGGGTACACTTCCTGCTAGCATTGAAAGGCTAAGTACATCAGTCAGTCGACCATTTGACGTATCCAGCTATGCGCACATACCGCACATACCATTGAGAGCAACAGCCAATGCTCCCAGGAACGATGCTCTGAACATTGGCGTTGAAGATCGGTGTGGAAGATTGGAGTTGAAGATCGGGAGTGTTGCGAGTGTTGAAGTAATGATATAGCACGCATGACGAGTGTGGGGAAGCATAAGATATATATGAGATGCAGTTGTTTCCGCCAGGTGCGTGTAGTTTCAGTGCCCTATGAAACCGACAGAAGACATGTTAGCAGCTTTGCTACGACGCGCCTTTTGTATATATATCACAATACCTATGACCGTAAACATGACGAGTGTGGGGAAGCATAGGATATACTATATGAGATGCAATTGTTTCCGCCAGGTGCGTGTAGTTTCAGTGCCCTATGAAACCGACAGAAAGACATGTTAGCAGCTCTGTTACGACGCGCCTTTTGTATATATAATACAATACCTATGACCGTCAACATGAATCGAAGATGGAGGAGGAGGTTGCAAAGACAGTAACGAATTGGCTGCAAACAGACGCGAACGAGATGCGAACGAGGTGCGAACGAGGTGCGAACGAGGTGAGAATTGGGTGCGAACGAGATGCGAACGAGGTGCGAACGAGGTGCAAACGAGGTGAGAATTGGGTGCGAACGAGGTGCGAATGGGTGCGAACAGGTGTCAAGTTGCGAACAAAAGTCGTGAACAAGCGCCGAATTCGTCACTTTTTCCATGCATTGCCCTTAGCACTTGTCAAACGCACTTTCATCTGTCTTTGCTCTTTGCTCTCATTCACTCACCTTCTTTCTCAATTCTTTCTCATGGCATCTTCACCTTCAAGAAGGCCAAAAAAGGCAAAACCCAAAGCCAAAGTCAAAAACAAGAACAAGAACAAGTCAGCCTCGACTGAAGCAATGGAGACATCGAAGTCGAATAGGTCAAATAGTAACTCGGGAAGCGATAAGAGTCGGTCTGCTAGGAAAAGTGCCCTATACTATTCAAAGTACGTCGTTGTGACTTCTCCTATCCATGACATCTCTCATCAATGATCTACTAGGAACGGAGCGATGCTACGAGAAAAGGCTAAGCTTCGGATGCGTGATTATCGTGCCGCTCGAGCAACAGCGACGCAACTTGACACTCCTGCTCCTGCTGCCCATCGACACTCCACCCAAGCTCCGCAACCTGACACTCCTGCTCCTGATGTCCAACGACACTCTACCCAAGTTCCTCAAACTGTAACCCAGCGTGAATCTACATTCAGCCGCTCCCAGTCCTCCCCTCTTCCAGATGATTTGACCCCAGAACCGTCTCCGTCTCCCGGTCCTTTTGCATCTCAGCTTCCTCGTTCCCCTCGTTCTCCCACTCCTGATCTCCCAGCTCCTTCCCGATCTCCATCTCCAATTCATCGCTCGAGAAGAGTAGACGACCAATGCATAGATCCTCGTCTCCGATCCACGCATATGGAGCTGGAAGATATCGCCCTACAAGGTGTTGACCTCGATCTCGTATTCGACCTTGAAACCCTTCCATACGAGTTCGACATTGACAATTCCGACATCAATATTCACTTTGATCGCGTCAACCTGCCGCACAATCTCGACGTCATGGATCATTTTGATCCTGAAGACGAATTCTACATGGTCACTCATAGGCGATGTGTGGGGGAATGGGCTAGTCGATGGGGGCATACATCGTGTTGGGCGCAGGAAATCAAAAGCAGCTATCATCAGCTTCGTACGGAGCTGCAACGGGAACAATTCGCATGCACTGTAGGCACCCACGCCTACCAGGGCCGCATCATCGTCCGTCAGCTTACCGGTATATTGGATGTAAGACCTTTTCCGAAGGAAGATTGGCACCTGAGGGAATTATGGAGGACTTCAATGGAGCTGTTGGAACCCATCTATCGTGGGCTTGCTATCATCGATGCTTGGTTGGACTTTTTGCGCGTAGTCTCCGTATAACATTCATTCTGGCGTCTTAACATAGATTACCCCTGTATCGAGTCAAAAAAGTGACATTCATTCTGGCGTATTGACATAGATTGCCCCTATATCGAGTCAAAAAAGTGGACGCGTCGCGCACGTGATCGTGAATCTGAGTTCGAATCCTTGTTTGACTTAAGTAAATTTTTCGTTTCCACTGCCACCATACTGTTACTTCGTCGTCTTGCTATCACATCCACATTCTTCAAACTTCAACCAGCTGGGACAGTGGGGCCATAGCAGGCACCAACCGTCGTAAGTCCCTTCTAAATATATTTAGGCCAACGACCTGAGTAACCCGTGCACTGAGCCTCACCCATGGGTACTATGGCGGGGAGCTCAAGGTTAAGGGCTTTTTGCCTTCTGCTGGTCATTGTACTGCACTTACTACTCCCTCCCCTTCTCTCACAGGCAAGTCCAGATAATGACTCGAACAGTAAGTGGCCACTTTCCACAACAACACAGCATGCTGACACCTACGCGTTTTAGACGCGTCAGGGGACAGAATTCTTGCCCTTCTCAATGGACACCACGTCGAGGATACTTCCTATACGCGCAAACATTCAGTTGGACTCCTTGGCTTGACGTGCAAGGCAAGAGGAGATATCTCGAGAAGTACAAGGTGTGGGGGATAATGAGGGTGTTTTTTTGTCGTACGGGTCACACTGTGTCTCTCCCGCAAGGTCGAGATCTTCTTCATTGTCCTCTCTTTCTGACTGCCTCTCCGACATGTCCGTTGATCGCGTCGTGGAAGTCGCCCCCCATAGCCCTCCTCAGTCAATGTCAGATGACATCGACACGTCTTTCGTTCCTCCGGAGTCAAGCTCCCCAATTCCCAGCTCACCTACTCAACGCTCGTCGTTCTCCATGTTGCGCTCAGTCTCCCCCATCTCGTTGCCATCGCGCTCAGCGTCCGTCATGTCTTGTCCGACATTCCCTGTCCCAAGCTTGCCGTCCGTTGCCAAGACAGCTGGCCACTCGGTGGAGCGAGCGCGTGCAAGAAGGCAAGCACGTAAACGCTGTCACCAGAAGGCAATTAAACGGGCGGAGGACGCTCTGCAGTCCTCTTCCGCTCCTCGGTATCGTGTACGCTCCTCTACGTCAGTCAAGTATTCAAAACCTATCGCCATCAAGTCATTATTCAGCATTAAGAATATGCCTACCACACACGGGTCATTCACCGGGTTACGCCAGAAGGTGGTGAGGAAAAGGCCCTTCCAATTGGACGAACTCTTGGACAAGGGTTTCAAGCTTCGCAAGTGGGACGGACGGTCAGCTTTAGCACTCATCGTTGCCCTCCGTGACTGACATCTGCAGCCTTCATCAGAGACACACACGTCATAACGGATGTAGGCCAACGCATCATGGTCACTCTCGTAGGATATCCCAAGGACAATCCCTCTTCGCGTTCAAAGCCATGGGCTGGCGTAGCAAGCGGGGCCGCTTCCATTATTGATACGACTCGTACACAACAGGGCATCTCTCCCACGTCGCCACCGTAGGGTAATTTTGCGGCTCTGGCATGCGGCGTTTCATACGGCGGAGGCCAAGAGGTGCGAAGCCTGAGCAAACGATAAATACTCAACTTAGTCATCAGGCATGGGGTTTTCTGAGGGGGATTTCTTTCCCATGGGGGGTTCTAAGTAGAATAATCCTGTAAGTTAGTTAGTCCCAGGATTTAGCCACTTAAAAAATTTTTGATGGGATATCCCAAGGGGGGCAACCGGCAAACGCCTAGACCAGAGGGAGGGAGGAATAAATCTTAAGCAGGAACTTACTTTTGGATAGTATGAGGCTGTATTGAAGCTTATTTACTGTATTAACCACAGCCAAGGCGATTCAAGTTCCACTCAAAAAGAACACAAAATTGTCGTGATTGGTGGCTACGTGGACCACGTGGAGTTTCCTAGTAGAGCCGTCTTAAAATTATAATTATGTTCCTTCATCAAATCTACGAACCGGATGGCGAAGGAGAAGAAGTTGACTCAGGTGAGAGTTTTTCTCTCACTACAGGTATCAAGGGTGCACATCAGTTGACGATTCACATACTTAGCCTCCTCAGTACAATGCAGACAGCACCCGATACTGCGAGACTTGTCTGACAGACATCAAAGTCGGATTCGGTGGCAAAACAAACTTGGAAACCCATCTTACAAGTATCACCGAGAACTCATATTGGAACCTCGCCCAGGCCTGGATATCACAAGTTTCTTCAGGCGCGTAGACCGCCCGAGTCGTAACGCGCAACCAGTTTCTGAGCCAGGACCTCCCCACTTTTCAATTATGTTGTACCTGGCTTCCACATTCAAGTTCTGTCAATAAATTCAATAGGGTGTTTCACACCCATCCAACTTTGGCCAACTCGATCTCCAACTTCGTCTCAAATTTTGCACCAACTTTGACATCATTCTGGTAAATCCTGCGTAAAAAAAAAATCTGAGTTGGGGAAATGAGTGGGAAGGCAAAGTTGGAGCAAAGTTGGCTGTCAAATCGGGCTCGGGAGCACGACTTCATCCCAACTCGCAAAGTTGGAGGATTTCAGAAATCGAAGTTGGGGATTCGAGTTGGGCCCAAGTTGGGCCCGAGTTGGCCAGGTGTGAAACACCCTAATGTATTCTGGGGTTTTGAAACCTTCCCAATCCAGCCGTAACAAAATTGGGACCCGGCAACAATGTTCCCATGTGACCCCCCCAACAGGAATGAGGCTCAGTTGGCTTGCAACCCCCGTCTCTCCCTCTCTAATCCAGATGAATTGACTTGACAAGCTTCAGAACAAAGGTAAACGCGGTCTGCAGGGGTCAGAACTGCATTTATGAACCTCTGAACATTGTTCCTCTTGTACATTGTGTGCGTATTGTGTTGGCTGAGGCTCATGCGAGGTGCACGACGAAACACTAACTGTAAGCTTCCTAATGCACCTTCATTGACATCATTGGTAGCAGGTATCCATACCCGGTCTTTCTCTGCCTGTGTCATCCCAGAAATTGTGCCACCTGCTTCAAACTCACTACAGAATCGACCTCAGGTTTCTAGAGCACGGTTAAAAAATGCTATGAGACAAGGCTTGAGGTGCGGTAGGGAGCTGGACATCCTCTGTACTGCATAAAATACCTCTGGCCTCTCTCACGGCTTTCCATCCAGTGCCCCAGTTTTAAAAGAGGCATCTGCTGCAAGAAGAAGCTCCAGTTTTGAGATAATAGCTCGACAGTGAGCCTTTACTTTCTCGTGAAGTGGTCCAAGCTCCAAGGCATTGATTTGTTCCGCATATAAGGATGGCTTAATGCCTGAGAATACAGACCAAGGACAGATAGTTCAGTGAGTGTCGAAATGTCTTTGAGTCCATTGAAGACATTGGTTTCCATATGATTGAAGGTGCCACTCTCATTTTTATTGGGCACAAGCAAGAGAAAATCAAGATAGAACGGAAGGTGAACCAGGAGTTCACCTGCTGCCTTGCAATGCGACTGAAAGTGTGTACTGCTTATTCCCGGAAATAAAATTGGATAGCCAAGCTGATGTTCAAAGTGCATCTGGTATGTGTCTTGTTGTCCTTTTTTATCATCCTTGTGACGGAAAATTGCCCCTGCTAAACTCGTCAACTTTACCCCTCCACTTTGAGAGGACTCCAAAGCATTATCCCAAGCCTTAGATGGACCGGCGGCGGCAGCGGCGGTTTCCCGATTCATTAACTTAATTGGACCAACTAATCCAGCTTTGTCCCAGAATTCAGACATTGCCTTTGCGCCACCCTTCACGGAGTTCATTTCCTTCTGCATGCAGCACCCAGCCCATACAAAGAGCTGGGCTTCATGTTTCTCAGCGTCCGATAACGCTCCCCATGCCTTGTCACCAAACCGAAGGCAAATTTGGTTGTAGGTCTTGCGATCATGTCAATCCTTCTCAGCCTCAGAGAGTGCGTCCCATTCAGCCTGTTCTCCAGCCTTGTTGATGTTACGCTTGTTCTCTTCCCAAACAACGGTAACAACTCCCCCAGTGGAGTTTTGTGCATGAGCCTTTCACCGTGGAGCGCCTGAGTACAGAACTGCTTCCATTCCTCCATCAACTGAGCAAGCTTCTTTTGATCTTCTGCATGGTCGGACCCTAATCCCAATATATAAGCAGCAAAAGCGAGAGCATTTGCGGGGATCTGGTGACCAAGAGGACTTTTGTTGTACGTATGGTAGAAATTGTTGTGCAGAATCTTCCATCTCTCTAATTGTGTTTTACTTGTATGGTCAGGGCCCGATGTGATACCACAGAAACACAATTTTGGGACATTTGTAGAGCTCTCAATTGGGGTTGGCTGCTGTACGTGCACCCGCAATCTACTGGCCGTATTCTGAGTTGGCCGATCCAGATTATACAAAGGAACTCGAGTCGTTATATGCTTCGCTTCATACGGGTTATGTCTAATCTTTGTGCCGTCACCGCTCGTCACAAAGCCTGTGTCAATATAAGCAGGATATCGAAATTAAGTAGTGCCGGTAAGTACACATCAGCAAACCAGGCTCCCGCTGTGCAGATCTACAGAGATCTGCATAAGGAGCCATAGACCGAAAGATCCCATAGAAAAGGGTCCTGAGGTTTGTAGATCTACAAAAAAGTAGAATTTCTATATTTTTTCTACCATCTCTATGGCTCATCTATAGCTATTCTA
>QUOL01000004.1:2522500-2527173 GCA_009761415.1 Sarcomyxa edulis
TAAGTAGAAAACGAGGTCTTCTGGGGAAGAAGGCCTTTCAACTCGTTTCGCCTTTATAGGCTCGTCAGTTCTACTGTAGTAATATCTAATGAGTAATGTACGGAGAAATCAGTCAGCCGATTTCTAATAATATTGTGTCGTTATGGCGTGATATGGCGCGATCGACCATGTGATAGGTCAGTTGACGTTGTCATCCGTCGGATCATGGGAATATTTCTAAACTTAGCTGGCCTAGACTGGGTCTGGACCGTCTTGGCGTCCTTGGCGTCACGTGACCGGACCGGCTCCGGGGTGAAGACCTAAACACATGGTTAACCCTATGTTTCTTATCCGGGAATAGGGCGCCCTATTCCACTAACCCCGAGGTCATTTCAAGGCAAAACGGACGAAAAAGGTGACGGAATAGGGCGTTCAGTCACGAAATGTCACGGAATAGGGTGTTTTGTGACGGAATAGGGCGTTCGGTCACGGAATAGGGCGTCCTGTGACGGAATAGGGCGTTCTTTGACACAACAGTAGGAGCCAGAGCATTTTCCAAATAAGACACTGACTTGTTATTTGGAACATCCAAGAATGCAAAAGCGACTACCAAGACGTGTCTGAGAGAGACAAGTAAAAATCAGGGATCAAAGAGGGAACCAGAGCATTTTTCAAATAAGACACTGGCTTGTTATTTGGAAGATCCAAGAATGCAAAAGCGAGTACCAAGACGTGTCTGAGAGAAAAGTAAAAAATCATGGATCAAAGAGGGAACCATCGAAGTGGAGAAGACGTCAACCATACACCAAGCGCGAGACAAAGACCAAAGTGAACGGTCAAAGCATTAGTTGCGACAAAAACGAAAACCAACTCTGAGAGGCAAGACAAGAAGGCAATCAACCTTCAGCCGTGCAACCCCAAGATCGAGATGAAGTGTATGCATCAGAGACGCAAAAATATCAGATCAAAGAGCGAACCATCGAAGTGGACAGACCGATACAAGACGATCAAGACAAAGAACGGTCAAAACGCAAGTGAAACAGGGATGAAGCCGTTAGACCCGTAATCGGAATCAGCCGCTACCCCCCCAGCTGGGACGTTAGGGTTGGGGTAGTTAGGCGTTAGGGTTAGTGTGGTTCAGAAGTCTGCTCCTGTTGAGAGTAGTATGTAAAGGGAACTAAGTAGAAAACGAGGTCTTCTGGGGAAGAAGGCCTTTCAACTCGTTTCGCCTTTATAGGCTCGTCAGTTCTACTGTAGTAATATCTAATGAGTAATGTACGGAGAAATCAGTCAGCCGATTTCTAATAATATTGTGTCGTTATGGCGTGATATGGCGCGATCGACCATGTGATAGGTCAGTTGACGTTGTCATCCGTCGGATCATGGGAATATTTTCTAAACTTAGCTGGCCTAGACTGGGTCTGGACCGTCTTGGCGTCCTTGGCGTCACGTGACCGGACCGGCTCCGGGGTGAAGACCTAAACACATGGTTAACCCCAGGTTAGGGTTAGGAGTTAGGGGTTAGTGTTAGGGTTAGTGTTAGGGTTAGCTAGTTTAGGATCATGTAATAAATATTAGCATTCTAAACGACGTTCCGATTAAGGAACAGTACGTACGGTTAGGGTTAGTGTTGGGGTTAGCAGCATTCCTGGGCGGCCTAGGTTAATACCGTCTGCGCGGGTAGCAGACACCGAAGTACTTACAATATTGTACATTTGCGAAAGAGAAACTCAAGAAAACGACAAAGGAGGTCAACCGTCATGGCATCCGGCGGGCGGTAACAAAACCAGCCAGGCCGAAACAACTCCAGCGATATTTGCTCAATCGTAACGTTTTCTCTTGACAAGGAACGTATTTGGGTCTATGCGGTCCGGGGACCTCGATCTGCGATGTATACGAATAGTGTTTTCATCGTCCTCCATTTCGACATCCTGTGTGATGTCAGCAATAGTTTCCAAATCCTGGGTAACGTGTTCCTCTAGTTTACTGATGACTAATTTTTTCCAAACAGACGTAAGGTCAAATAAGTTGCGAGTGCGTTTCCGACTAACAATCATTCTTCGGTTTAACATATTTATTTTGCGCATGTCCGGCATCGGATACGAACCCGAAGGAGACCAGATTTCGCTCCTCAAGGAGTCTGGCGCTTCCGACAGGGACGCATCCTTAAACGAAAATGCGGGATAAGGGAGACGATAGTCTCCCGTCTCGGCACGACCCATCCAGGTCCGCCAATAGTTAAACATAGTGTCACCAAGTTCTTTCGCGTTGAAGTAATTCCATGCCGTGTTGAATTCGGACTTAAGCACAAGAACATCCGCGTGCTCACGTTTAGTCTCGTTCAAACGTTTATTCCATCGTTCTGTGAAATTTGCCTTAAGCCAGGCGTCAACGACGTGTTCCGGATAGCCGCGCTTTACATAAAGGGCTACTAACCCCTTCATGGCTTCGAAGTAATGCGATTTAACACTACTCAGCGTGGCCAGCCGTGACATCTCACCGATGAACGTCCCTCTCTTTACGTCAAGGGGGTGGTGAGAAATCCATGGAATTCTTTCTTGATGGGATCCGACTTTGCGGTAAGGCATGTGTTGAAGTTTACCGGAGTTATCCCGGTAAAGCGTCATGTCTAAGAAATGTTGATAATGATCGGAAGCATCCCATTCGATCACACAGTCTTGAAACTTAATTGTGTCCTGCATGACACGTATAGCCTCCTCCCGGGAAGAAGCGTACACGATAGCAGCGCAATCGTCAATATACCGCCCGTAAAAGGGAACTTGCGGCATAGTCAGTATTCCACTATCCTCCTCGTGCCAGACTCCGTAAAGGTTGGCTATGTCTGGAGAATCCGCGACGCCCATTGCAAGGCCGCGTTTTTGTCTGTAGAATGTATCTTGGAACTGTGTGATTAATTCTCGGTTAGCAACTTCTAAGCACAATCTAAAAATGTACCCCTCATGGCGAATCGCCTCTTCATCTTCATCCGGTCTTCCGTCGGCGTAATGCCGGCGCCAAAACTCACCCACGATCGTGAGGGCATGGTCTATCGGAATGTTCGGATAATATGCGACGACGTCGCCAGTAACTATAAAGAACTGGCGATGAGGTAAAAGCTCTAACTTGCTCAATTTTATCGCCAAGTCTTTGGACCCATGTAAAATGGTTGGCGCCGATTCGATGATCGGTTTGAGTACTTTTGAAACGTATTTAGCAGCGGGATTTTGGACGGCGCTGTGGCACGGTATGATTGGCCGCATCTTGACGGGTTTCTTATGAATTTTCGGAACACCGTAGAAGCGGGGCACAGCATGTTTTTCTCCTTTCGGAGTTATCTTATGCCGCAAAAAGGCAGCCAGTTGTTTCCCGTTGGGAAGTTCGACCTCGGCAAGGCTAGCAATTACTTCCATTTTAACACATTTCGCGTTGATAAGGGCTCCCATTGTTACAGGGTGGATTATTTCGTAGTTACGTTTATCCGCAAGTAGCTCCTTACATTTTTCTATGATCCATCCACGCTCAGAGACGGCTATGCCCAAATTCTTGTCCGTTGGAGTAACAAGGTAATTGTGCTCCGACATGAACTGTTCGACTTGCTTTGGATGCGGGGCGAGCGAATTGAAAGTGCCCCAATCCTTTTCACTAGGTATTTTACGTATCGTATCTTTCACGAAGACGCGACCCTGAGTGATGCCATGTTCGATGTAGCCGGGAAAAACGGGAGGCTTACCTTTACGGTCATGCGGTATCTCGTAATCCGGGTCATAGTGGGTGTTGTCCCCTTCAGTAAACGTAAAAAAGATGCGCCATCTAAGACGCTCCTCAAAGTCCTCCCATGCCGACAGAATTAGATCTGTATTGCGAGGACGGTGGAACATATATTTCATTCCGACGCTTAACTGGTATTGTATTTCCTTGGGAATGCTTACTCCTGGACTTATGTGAATATTATCCCTAAAGCGGGCAGCCGATAAAATTTCTATTGGAGTATTTACGGTAATATAATTAATAGCCATGGGGTAAGGGATTGTAAGCAACCAATCGGGGTAAGTAGAAGGATTATCGTACCTGAAATTCGGAAACGAAAATTTGAGCGCGGTCAAGTCGCTCGGCCCTTCCCCTTGCCCTTCCCGGAAGTCTTCTTCGGTTTCGAAGTAGACTTGCCACCTTTCGTTGCGCGGGGCGGCTTGCGGCCGGCGCGCGGAACGTAAGGCTTTGGGGGTTCCAAAGACTTGCGGGTGGCGGAGGACGTCGACGATTTCTTCTTCTTGTCCTTGCCGGCCTTTGCCTGCAGAAGAAGTGTTAGTGTGCTTCTGGTTGGTACCTCCGGGGATTAACCGCACCTTTGAAGAACTAGCGACGTTTTTGAGCCGTGCCGAGACTGCTTTATCCACCAAAGATTGAATGGACGGGCCAGGCGCAGTGCCATCGGCCATCTCGACATCGGCGTCGTTGGCGAGGTTCTTTTTAGCAACGATCTTGGATTTGATCGTAGACTCGCGCGCATCGACGATAGAGGGTTAGGGTTAGGGTTAGGGTTAGGGTTAGGGTTAGGGTTAGGGTTAGGGTTAGGGTTAGGGTTAGGGGTTAGGGTTAGGGTTAGGGTTAGGGTTAGGGTTAGGGTTAGGGTTAGGGTTAGGGTTAGGGTTAGGGTTAGGGTTAGGGTTAGGGTTAGGGTTAGGGTTAGGGTTAGG